>BQKN01065943.1:3050-13338 GCA_022839385.1 Asparagus kiusianus | reverse complement strand
TCGGGCCGAGTTCCCCCAGGTGCGCTGGTTTCGTCGTTTTCCGTTGTTTCCGGTTTTTTTGTCCGTTGTTCGGCTGTTTTGTTGATTTGTTGACTTGATTCCTGATTTGGCAGTAAAACCCAGTCGGTGTTTGAGTTCAAATCCGCTTTGTTGGATGACTCGTTGACTCCCCGAACCATTGACGTTGTTCACGTGCGGTTCGTTAGCTTCGTAGCCTCTTTAGTTCGTTTCGTCGCTCGAACGTCCGTTGATTTGTCGAATCATCATGCCGAGCTAAGCTAAGGGACCTATAGGCAATTTTACACGCCTACAGATACCCCCTCCAAAATGTTCCAGCCTCATTCTTTTATAGAGGAGTCTGGGATATTTTGGATATGATTGTCCCTTACCCTTTGTCGGTGTAACGGGACCTGGAACGACTTTCGTTCTGTATTCCTTCACTCCTTCAGGCTATTCGGTGCTTTGTCGAATGCTTGTAAAGATTCCGGTGCTGCATTTATTGTCTGACCGTCGTCGGAATTTGAACTTGAAGTCGATTCCTGATTTTTCAATCTTTTAGCTTGTGCTGGTTGGTTTGACGTACAACTAACGCTCGATTGTTGGCGCAGAGTCTTCATTTGCGACGCGTTGTCCGGCGTCGTGTTATTGAGTTATCCTTAAGAATATTTTTAGAAGAATACTCTCCAGGAACTTCTCAATAAAAATAGGGAATAGTTTATACTCGTATACCTCATTGGAGTATTCTTTTAGGTTCGAATAATCTGAACCGGCTTGAAAATGAGCCCAAAAAAGGCAGTAATTTGGCTCAAAAAATCTTTCCAACCCTTCCAAATATATGAGAGAGGGATTAAATAGGTGAGGAACTGAACCGTAGGTTGATCTGAAATCATTTCGATGCTTAATTCAACTCCAATTCGAATTCTGGTTCGAATTTGGCTCAAACTGGTTCGAAATTGGTCCAAACTGGTTCAATCTGACTCATTCTGGCTCAATCTGGTCCACTCTAGCTCATTCTGGCTCAATCTGGTCCACTCTGGCTTGGTCAGGTCTAGCCAGGTTCAATCTGGCTCAATTTGGCCTATTCAGACTCAATTCGGGCTCATTCTGACTCAGTCTGGTCCAATTTGGCTTGGTCTGGTCCAGCCCGGTCTGGTCTGGTTCAACCAGATCTGGTTCAAGGCTATAAAAGAGGGATTTTTCTCTTTTTTTTTTCTTCCTCCTCTCTAGGGCCGGCCGAAAATCTCCCCTCCCCTCTTGATTTTTTCTTCCGTCGAGCATCCGTTCTTCGCCAAAATTTGATCTTTGTCTTAGATCTAGTCTTCCTTTGGATCTTTGACTGAGAAACCTCCCCAAAAATTCCATCTTTAGAATTTCTTTTAGGCCCCTCGAGCGCGTGCTGAGAGTTTCCAAAAAGGTCTCATCTTCGTTGGATCTCGAGCCTTTCTTCAGGTAAATCTTCCACAATTATGATCTTTTTCATGCTCAATTTTAATTTAGGCATTTGTAGGATCATATGTGAGGGTTGAGAATGTGATTTGACGCCTCGAGTTAATCTTTCAGGGGGGGTTGATCTAATAATAAAAAAAGTGATCTTTTTTTTTTCTAGATCTGACCTCTTCTAATTTATTTTGCAGCTTGTCATGTCGCGTGCTTCGAGAGGTCGTTCCCCTGCTATGTCGGCTGATGGCGCGCCTCCCTCCTATGCTGGTGAGCTATTTTTGGCAGCATTTGGAAATTTACAAATTAGCCCTTTTTCTCTTAAAAATTTGTAAATTGATCCTTTTTACCCCACGTTGTTCTCCTTGGCGAGGCAATCGGGAAGAGCCTTGATTCTCGTTGGTGAGGATCGACGCTTTTGGCATATTTGGGAATTTTGCAAATTAACCCCTCTTTTCTTGAAAATTTGCAAATTGGTCCATTTTTACCCCACGTTGTTCTCCTTGGCGAGGCAATCGGGAAGAGCCTTGATTCTCGTTGGTGAGGATCGACGCTTCAAAGATATGTTTTGCTTGGTCAAAACCATATCTCAAAATTAAAGGGGGCGATTTGACGCTACATTGCGCTTTATAAGGCAGGGATATGTTGTTGACATACCCTGTGTTGTAATTGCACAATGTGGCCAAATCGTCTCACCCTTTATAAGGCAATGACTCTATCTTAACTATTTGTAAGATGAGTTCAATTTCCTTTTATAATCGGGACTAACCAGTGTTTAACTGTTCACTTTGCAGTGGGATACCCTTCTGGATCATTCTCGTCCCACGCAGTCTGTGGGCGTCGTGGCGAGTATTACTCGATCTCCAACGATCCTTCTCCTATTCCAGCTACTCCTCAGTTTGCTCCGGGCACGTCGACTGAGGTTGCCCAAGTGGTGAGGGAAGGTAGTCATCGAGCCATTCGTCAGCTGATCACAGATGCGCCTTTTGTGAAGGATGCCAGCTCTACTCAGCCTCTTCGGAAGAGCGACTTCCTGTTTGGTGATTCTGTCGATGACCCAGAAGCCGTATTCATTGACGCTGAGCAGTGGCTCCACAAGACCGGCAGTGGCTTCCTATACTTGCCGGAGATTCCTCGGCATCGCTCATTGACTGAGCTCAGACGTCAGGCTGTGACACGGGAGATGTCGTGGCGCTTGACGGAGGATCATGAGAGCGTCCATTGCGGCTACGTCACACATCAGGCAGCTCCTGGCTCGAGCAGGAGTCAAATCACCGGATTGCATCCCGGGGTGCTGGGACTAGATGCACCACCACGTAACGAGTTTCTCGCCACTGCCTCGACCTTAAGGAATCGCCTCGCTATCCTAGGACGGGAGATGCCTGCGACTCGTCACAGGATTTATGGTTGGGTCCACTCTTTGGACAAGTCTTGGTGGAGTCGCATGACGACATATGTCTTGAGCCGATGGAGCGAGGAGTTGCACACTTGCGGTTTATATGCAGCTGTTCGTGCCACCATGTATGGCTTGCCTGTCAGTTTGAGGCATTTCTGTGCTTTGTTCGAGCTATATAATCCAGACTCGAACACTTTTCTGACCCGGCAGGGGGAGTTGGGCTTAGCTCTCCACGAGATGCACAGGATTTCTGGCTTGCCCATGGGACAGATGCTATACCAGGAGTACTTTCCCTCTAATCATGAATTGGACCAGTTGAAGGATCGCATGCCTGATCGCTATGAGACTCTATGGGATCTCACTTGTCATTATCACATTGCTTTAGCACAGTCTGAGCCTTTAGCAAAAAGGACCAAGGCCTCCGTGAGTCTGAAGCAGTTTGCGAACTATCTGTTCAAGAACCTGGAGAACCGTTCTGGCGAGGATATTTGTGAGTTGGCCCCACTTACTCCTTCAGAGGTGAACAGTCTGTTGAAGAAGATTGACGCTCGTTCTTATACCACTAGCAGTCCTGAGGGTGGCTTCCCTGCGAAGACCAAGTTCAGATCTTTCTTATGGCATGCGATCACACCGATCCGGCCGATGACTCTTCTTGCCGGCTTTCTTACTATCTGGTTGAAGAAGTGCGTGGTTCCATACCAGTCTGGCGACGCCTTGCCCTTGGAGGTACTCTATCCAGCGGTTCAGCTTGCCTACAAGAAAGAACTCTCACTTCTTCCGGTGATGGTAGCTGATATTCACCAAGGACTTCGACAGCTTTCTAGTGCCTTCACACGGAAGGAGACCGATTTACCAGGTCAGATTCCCACTCTTAAGGTGGAGCTTCCGTACGCTTATCTGATGGCCTGGTTCGTCCTCCACCGCTCGGATATGATGTCGGTGCCGAACGCCACAGATCACTCCGTTCCCCTGCTATAGTTGCTTGAGAATAGCAGGTGGGAGGGTCGAGGATTTTCTGATGTCAGACAGCAGCTGCAGGTCCACAAGTGTTGAGCATTCTCCACTTGTTTTCCGTAGTTCTCCGGCCGGTACGGCGAGTGCTTGATAGATGATGAGAGGCCGAGAGAGTATCGGACTCATTTAGACATTGGCTGCTTCAATTGGCTGGTGAACATTAGGCCTGGCTATCTGACTTTTCGGGTGAGGGATCAGTGCTTCATAGAGCCATATCTACCCTGCCGATTCGCTCGCCAGTTTGGCTATGATCAGCTCTACATCGGGAATCCCCGTCAGCAGTTTCGGACCCACAGTGGTTTGGTAGACGGTCTCCGTGCATGGTTGTGGACCGTGACTGGCTGTACTGGTGCTAAATTCAGTCTCCCAAGTATTGATCGGCAGTTGAACCTCACTTTCTTGAGCTGCAAGTGGTTACTAGCAGCTAACAAGACTGTCCCCGTGAAGCCGATTGCAGAGATAGAGGCTGAGAAGGCTTCTCAGCTTGATTCCCTTAAGATTCGGGAGAACGCTCGGGCACAAAGGACGCGGAACAAGACTCGCCGGATTGATGAAGAGGGCCAGAGGACATTCAATTCCACAGATGAGGCTTCAGGCGGGGATCCCGAAGATTATGATGACTTTTCCGAGCGAGGTTTGCAATTCATCTTTTATTTCTATCTTGCAGAAATATTGCAACTGACTATGGTTTGATGTTTCAGGGACCACAGTTGATCAGGATGAAGAGTTTCGTCCTCCTCGCCAGGCGAGACCTTCGATCCCCATTGCTAGGCGGAAGAGATTAGCCCGTAAGCCGCGTGCAGCTTCCCGAGCTTCTGATATGGACCTGGCTGAAGATGATCCTGCCAGTGACGGAGGTAATATCCATCCTGTGAACCATTCTCTTGGTTATTCGGAATATTGACTCACGCTCTTCTATCTCTATATAGGAGTGCGTGGAGAGAATGAGATGAGCCCCGATCCCATTCCCGTGTCTCCCGATGAGTTTGACCCACTACCTCATGAAGAGAGGCCTACCGGGGTTGCTGACATTGGAGAGGAGATCAATGTAGGACCCGATTCCGTGAATCCAGGTACATCTAACACTGACACTGTATTTCTTTAGATAATACATCAACGAATTTGTGTATTTTCTAACTGTCCTCTACTTCTTGCTCCTTCAGATAACTTGCAGGAGGCGAATCCTAGAAATGAAGAGGCTGATGCACCCGTGAGAGGTAACTTATTTCCATTAGTTGTAGTCTCTTCACTCTTCTTTGGCACTTATATCTTTTTATGTCAGATTTCTCCATCGATGACTTTGACGAGGGAAGCTTGTTTGCGGACACTCCCATGATGCGCTACATATATAACTCTCCTCAGATCGATGACCAGTTACCTGGGGATATGTTTTCTGAGCGCGCCTTCGCTGAAAATCCCGAGGATGGTTTCTTTGAAGGTATGTGCTTCTTTCTGAGTTAATTATAGGACTAGCCAATCTTGACTAATGCAACTATAATGTAACGCCTCTGCGAATTTTGTTTTGTATCTGGCAGGAGCTTTTGTTGAGAAAGACCCTGTTGAGCCGGCTGTGAGACCAACTACACCAGTTGATGCATCTACAGCCGTTACACCTCCACTACCCCCAGCGGATCAAGGGGAAGAAGGTATAAGTTAACTCATTGAAGAGTGTTATTCCTTTTTCTTATTAAGGCTTTTGACGGACTTCTCCCTTTTTTGTGTAGGGCGTTCTTCTCGTCTTCATGTCTTAGTGAAGGAATTGTTATCTGACGACGATCCTGACAAGGTCGTCATCTGCATAGACGTTCGTTCTTTCTTCTCCTTTGTGAATGCTATGATCAGCAAGCTCTTTCACGATGGACTTTCATTTCACCAGTTTAAACCTCTCCTTAATTCCAGAATCAACTTGATAAGGGAAGCAGGATACCCAGATTTGGCGAAGGCCATAGTTGACGATCTCGACTGCCTAGAGCATGAGCTTCAGATGTTCCGTGAGCTTCGAGATACCGGTGCCTCTTCCTTCATTGCTGCTGAGCTGGAGACCCATTTGCAGTCACTGCGCGAGACTCAACTTCTTGCTAGTCTTGAGGTTCAGGCGCAGCGAGACCGAGTAGCTCGAGTTGAGACCGGCCTTGCTACCAGATTATCTTCACTTGCCGAGCTCCGCTCTTCTATTACTTCTTGTGGGACCAAGATAGATCAGCTTAGAAGAGAACTCCGCGAAGAAGAGGAGACTTTTGGCATTCTTCAGATGACAGAAGCACAGGACCAGCAGACCTGTACGGCTTTGTCCGATGAGTTGAAGTCTTTGAAGCAGAGGCTAGTCGAGATCGAGGAGGCTGCTGCGAAGACTTCGACCGCCACCGAGGAGTCCCTTAGGGCTGAACTTAGGCAAGCTTATGATGAGAAGCTGTCTAAGGTCAGCCAGCAGATTTTTAGCCACAGTCTTGATGTCTGATTTTGTTTACTGAGTGATTTGACTTTTGACTCTTTTAGTGAATTCCCTTTTTATCTTGATTATGATTCGTCATTCCGTTTGAAATGATTGACCACAATATACATAGGATTTTTGGCAAACCCTCAGCCATCAACGGATTTGGTTAGCCTTTACCGACTACCGTTTGAGTCGGGCTAGCATGCGAGTTGTTTAAATCCGTTCGCATGTAACGTTGTGCTCAGAGATTGAATTCTCTGAGACTTTGTGCTATGATGTCGAATACATAGACTTCGCCATTGTTACGGGAATAGGCTACCCGGCGACACGTGTGAGGTGTTGGCTTTAGGATTTTTGGCCAACCCCCAGCCTCTAACGGATTTGATTAGCCTTTACCGACTACCGTTTGAGTCGGGCTAGCATGCGGATTATCTAAATCCGTTCCGCACGTGACGTTAAGCTAAAAGAGTTAACTCTTTTAGTGCTACGATATTGAATACGTAGACTTCGTCTTTTTCCTGTGAAAAGACTAAACAACAACGTGTATGAGACGTTGACTTAGGATTTTTGGCAAATCCTCAGCCTTCAACGGATTTGGTGTGCTCTTACCGACTACCGTTTGAGTCGGGCTTACATGCGGATTGTTTTAATCCGTTCCGCATGTGACGTTGCGCTAAAGGAATAAACTCCCTTAGACTTTGTGCTACTACTTTGAATATGTAGACTTTGCCATTATTATGGGAATAGGCTACCCAGCAACGTATATTAGACGTTGGCTTATCCCTACTTAGGCTTTGGGACAAAGGACCCCAGAGTCAGGCTCTGGTATCTTTTTCTACGGATAAAGACCAAACCGGCGACGCGTGTTAGGCGCCGACGTATCCTTTCTTAGGATTCAGGATAAAATTCCCCATGCGTGTGAGGCATGGATTTCGGTGTTATTAATAACAACCTGCCACAATGTTGAATATGCGGACGGGTGTCCTTTTTAGCGGTTAAGAACTAACCGGCCGCGCGTGTTAGGCGCAGACTTATCCTTACTTAGGTTTTAGGATAAAATACCCCAGAATCGAACTCTGGTGTCTTTTTCAATCGGAAAAAGACTAAACCGGCAGCGCGTGTTAGGCGCAGACTTATCCCTGCTTAGGTTTCGGGATAAAATACCTAGGATGAATCCTAAATTGGCAAATTTTGGAAAAAGAGTTGGTGTGGGGAAGGAAGAATTTTATATTCTATTCCCCGAACAAGGAAGGAAGAGTTTTATATTTTATTCCTTGATTCTGGAAAGGAAGAATTTTATATTCTATTTCCAGTGCAAGAAGGAAACTAGAAGTGGGATCTCCACTCCGAGAATCTGGAAGATACTGACAAACTTTCCTTTTATAGGATTGGTTATCAGATCGAAAGATGAGTTCTTCGTTTATCGAAGAGAAATTTCAACTTCAGTTACAACCATAAAAAGGTTGAACCCAAGAGAAAAGAAATGGAGTCCTTTCGTTCATCGAAAGGGGACTCCGAACTGAGAGCGAACCTTTTCGGTGGACTCACTGTCAAGTGAAATTGATCAGCGAGGGATTTTGGTGGTAAAAATAAAATTGGGTTATCCTCTAGAATATTAAGTGTAATATTCTTCAAGGAACTTCCCGATAAATGAGTTGTCCTGAACGTACTAGGGATAGTACTTTTTCAAAAACTTCCCATTTATTAGCATTAATTGCCTGTTACCTTCTAAAGAAATTAGGCGGTAAGCACCGTTCGAATAGACTGTGTCTATTACAAACGGTCCTTCCCACTTAGGTTCGAATTTACCTTTCTTCTTGGAGGTGAGGATTATTGGTCGGCGAGCAGCGAGGACTAGATCTCCTTCCTTGAAGCTTCTTTGGCGGACTCTTTTGTCAAAAGCCCTGGATATCCTAGCCTGGTAGAACTCGATGTGTTGTTGAGCTTCCAAGCGCTTTTCGTCCAGCCTTTCGAGTTCCTCGAGACGCTTCTGATGCTGCTCCTCGGTCGTCATCTCCGTTGCGAGAGCGATCCGAAGGGAGGGGATTTGAATCTCCAACGGTAGCACAGCTTCGCATCCGTAGACCAACGAATATGGAGTAGCTCCCGTAGGTGTGCGTATGGTAGTGCGATAAGCCCAGAGTGCTTCTCCGAGTTTATCGTCCCAATCTCGCTTGTTGGTCTTCACGAGTTTTGATAAGATCTTGATGATCGTCTTGTTGAAAGCCTCAGCTAATCCGTTAGCGGCAGGGTAATAAGGTGTTGACGAAACATCTTGGATCTTGAACTTGTCACAAAACCGGATGAAGGCGTTGCTTATGAATTGTGGACCGTTGTCATGAATGATCCACCTCGGCACGCCATGTCGGTATATGACGTGATGCTTGATGAAGTTGATGACGTTGTTCGTCTTTACTTCTTTAAGCGGAATGGCTTCAGCCCACTTTGAAAAGTAGTCAGTGATAGCGAGGATGAATCGATCACCTTTGACTGAAGGTGGAAAGATGGGACCGACGATATCCATACCCCATGTCTCGAATGGCCAAGACGTGGTTGATGCGTGTAATCGCTCCGGTGGCTGGTGCATATAATTTGCATGCACTTGACAAGCGTGACATTCTCGAGCGTACTCAATCGCGTCACGAACCATTGTTGGCCAGAAATATCCCATTCTTCTGATTCGATCATACAGCTTGGGACCAGGCTGATGCGCACCGCATTCTCCTTCATGTGCTTCCTTAAGAACTTCTTTTGCTTCTTCATTCGAAAGGCATCGGAGAAGCAAGTCATCGTACCCCCGGCGATACAGCGTACGAGTCTCGGTATTGTAAAAGAACCGTGGTGCTCTTCGGCGGATAGATTCTTTTTCTTTTACATCCTCTGGTAAAATGCCGTATTGGACGTAGTCAATAATGGGAAAGCGCCAATCTCGGGACTCGGACCCGATTTGGGTTGAGTTCACCTCTTTGGCGTTTACGTTTCTATCTTCCTCCTCTTCAATATCCACATCGTATATGGGTACGCAGAGTTGGTGTGATCTTACTGTGACTAGCAGTTCAGTTTCGGGCGGTTGCGCGAGTGATACTGCCAGTGCTGCCAGTGCATCCGCATAAGCGTTCTGAAGACGCGGGATGTATTCAATGTAAAATTCTTCAAAAGAATCTGCCACTCTGACGGCCTCTTGGTGGTATGGAATCAGATCTGGGTTTCTGACTTCATATTCCCCACGAACTTGGTTGACAATTAGTTGAGAATCCCCAAAGGCTTCGAGATATTCGACCCCCAGCTCTTTGGCGAAACTGAGTCCTATGAGGAGTGCGTTATACTCGGCTACGTTGTTAGAGCATGGACTCGTCAGCGAATAAGCTCGAGGCATCACGTGCTTCCCTGGGAAACTAAGACAACTCCAACTCCAGAAGTGACCTTAGGACATCCCGGGGTTACTGCTTTATTGACTGCTCTCGAGGCACCATCAAAATATAACTGCCATACTTGTTGGTGTGACGTGGTATTAACCTCGTGGGTTTCATCTGGCAAGTCATCGTATACTTCAACCGTATCTGTTGTCGGGCTTGCCGCCAAAAGATCACAAATCGCCTGTCCTTTGACTGACTTCTGCTGTTTGAAGTGCAGATCATACTGGGACAAAAGAAGGGCCCACTTTGCCAACCGCCAATTCATCGAACCTGGTTGAGTCATGAATACCCGTACCGGATTAACATTAGCGATGACGTAAATCGTCTGGCCAACTAAGTAATGTCGCATCTTCTGTACCGCAAACACCAATGCGAGACATTCTTTCTCGATCATCGGGTATCGAGACTCGGCGCCTATCAAGGTCCGACTTAGATAATAGACTGCCTGTTCGTGACCATTATCATCGTCTTGTGCTAATAAAGCACTTATCGAATGGTTCATCGCCTTGATATAAATCAAGAACGGTTTACCTGATTTTGGTGCAACAAGAACAGGTGGATTCATCAGATATGCCTTGATATCTTCGAATG
>BQKN01065940.1:133751-158153 GCA_022839385.1 Asparagus kiusianus | reverse complement strand
GTTCGGTCGGTTGGAATTTCCTGGCTTGGATCGACCACTGGAGGCAGGCTTTTGAGGGGATCGACGTTCATCCTTCGGCAACATTCGGCAACAAGGAGATCTCGAAGGATCCTGGAGCAACAGTCTTCTATCCTTGGCTTACAACCGATTTTCGGTTCAAAACAACTCTTTTACAGAGTTCTTCAAAACTCATTCAGAGTTATCAACTCATCAAGAGTTTCAAACTTGCCATGCAAGTTCTCCACAACGTCAAATCGTGAGGAGGAGATATCGTTCCAGTGAATCAAGACGTACGGATCATCAACGGAGAGCAAACTCGACGCGAGCATTCGAGGGAGGCACTCCATCGCCACCGTGAAGAACCCAGTTTTAAACAAAGGAGAAAACCCAATTTGTTTTCTTCTCTTTTGTAATCAAGTTGTAATCGGAATTAAAGGAATCAAAGTCAAATTTTCTTTATTCTCTTCTTTACGATTTTTCCAACAAACAAAGAGCTTTGTTTAAGATCACAAGATTGGGTAAATTAGTTTAGGGTTTATATTATATGTGTTAGATACTTTAAGCTCAATATCATATACACATACATTTTATTGGTTTCTATGTATATATATAGCTATATATATATACACATTTTAGTTTTTGGTTTCTATGTATATATATATTTATATATATACATACATGTTTTGGTTTGGTTTAGCTTTATAGATATGAAACAAATATACATTCATATACATATTTTATGTTTCATATTTATCATTTTGCTATATGCATATTGTGCAAAACTTTATTTTTGCATAATATTGAGTTTTTGTTTATAGACTTAATAACAATAGTTTGTATCTTTTATCAAGTCAATAAAGCCATACAAGAGTTTTCAAAACTTTGGTTTATGTCAAAACATCAAAATTCAAGTATCTCATGTTTTTATGTTTTGGACATATTTGCAAAATGATGATATTTTACAAATGGGAGGTGATTTTTGAAAACCAATTTTTATAACATGTATATTATCATGTTTACAGTCATTTTCCAAAGTTTTATAATTTTTGGAATTTGTTTGCTATTTTTAAAGGCAGTTTAAAAATTAGTTTTACTATTCAAATCAGGTTGATATAGTATTATCAGTCGACTGATGACTGTGTTCAGTCGACTGAAGAAAATGTTTAGAATGACAAAAAAGTTTCTGTTTTATTTTGGTCGACTGACCAGTCGACTGATGAGGTCATCAGTCGACTGATAAGATCATCAGTCGACTGATGAGCTAGAAAATACCTCTAACGATCAGCTCATCAGTCGACTGATGGAAGCTGTCAGTCGGCTGATGCTGTAACGACTAGTTTTTTTTAGCCTTTGTCTTATTTTAGTTTTTTGGTCTTTTTGCCTTATTTTATCTTGGCTTTGGGGTTCCTATAAATACCCCCACATATCCTCAGTTTTATACACTCAAGAGAAAAGTTTTACAAGGGCTTTAAAAGTTTATTTAGTTTTTTAAAAGGTGTTTAAGCCTTGTTTAAGAGTTTTGTTTGTGAAGATAATTTCACAAGGGAAAGTGAAGATCATCTATTGGTGTTTGAGTATTCAACTCTTCTCCCTCTCTCTTATTGTCTATAGAGAAGTTTCCCTAAACTCAATCTAGCTTTATATTTATTTTGTTTGATTATCATTTTATTAAGCTAGTGTTTATATTGAGTTTAGTTTGATTTTGTTTTATTAAATATCATTGTTACACACACCTACTTGAGCTTATAGTATTTCATACATAGTATAATTGGGGTTGTGAGAGATTGTAACTTTGAGTTGTGCTTAATTGAGTTCTCATCTTGTTTAGAGAACAATCATTTGTTGAGTGCCTAATTGTGAGGTTCACTTTGTAATACACTAGTACACCAAGAAGAGTGTGTGGTGAGAGACGGGGTCGTCCCAAGAGGAGTGGGGTAGGTGGTAATACCTAGAGAGAGGTTATAATTCCTAACACTTGAGAGAGACACGGGCTAGAGACCAATACTTGAGATGGTAGTTAGTGTAGTTACATTGTGAGTGATTGTGAATGTTGATCGGTGAGCGTTGAAAACCGACATTGTGAGGTGTAAATGTTTTTCGGGTAAGCATAGAAAACCCAGTGTGATAGTGGAGATCTCCTCGAGGTGAGGAGCAGAGACGTAGGTCGTGGGGACTGAACTCCTTGATCATATCTTTTGTTTATGATTGCATTAGCGTATATATTTTTATATTCATATCTTATATCACATTTGTATATTGCTTGTTATTTATATTGCCCACTATCTAGTTTAGATTATTTACCCTTGTGTTAATTGTATATCCTTACACATATATTTGTAATATATCATTCTTGCTAGGTTATATTTGTTAATAAGTTTTAATTTTGCATAAATCGGATTAGATTAGCATAAACCCTATTCACCCCCTCTAGGGTTCTTTCCTAGTGACATTAGGGTGTTTTTAAGGGAGTCCTATCTCCCCCAAACCAATCGAGGCTGAGCGAAAGGTCAAGAGTGCAGAGCGAAAGGTCGCCAGATGTATCACCAAACAACCCTCGCAGACCCGCCACAGAAGAGACAGTTGTTCGCTTTGGCGTGGACCATACCGTCATAGTTCGAGCGGACGCTCCTCTCTCCAGGAGGGCCCATCAATGGCGACGCTAGGCTCTCGCCCGGCAAGAGGCCCAGGTTCTCACCTCTTATGACGGTCTGAATTACTACCCAAGCCTAAAAAATGCCAAGCGGAGATGCAACCCTCCCAATGCTGACGGACTCACCAAATCTGGCGTGCCCTCGCTCTCAAGCAAGCTTCCCTCTGATCACAACACTTATCGTTTTGGCAAGCCTGGTACCACTGGCAAGCCTGGCCACCCATGCGAACCAACCAAGATGGACGAAACCACCAAGCTAGGAAGGGTTCGTTTCTCGGCTCATACTCTTGATTCAAACAAACTGCCTGAAACAGGCGAGCTTGCTCAAACAGGCGAGCTAGATAAGAAAGGCGGACCCTGCCAGGTCCACCTAACAGACAGACTTCGCATGCGAACCAACCTTGGGGAAACGGCAGGTGATCCCTATCAAGCCTACTTGAATACGTGAACGGTCGAAGCTCGTCAAGCAACGAGAACTCACCCGAATGTAAGAACTCGCCTGTTAGGGCGAGCCTACCAAAATTTAACACTTAACCATTCCATCCAGTGCGCTCAAAGGAGTTCATTTAAAACTCTCCCATGAAATCACATGCATTCCCCCTCGGATCCTGGAGGTAGCCACCAGCGACCTGTGGGAGATCTTCGGGATCATCTAGTCTGCAAGCGCACCATCCATGAGGTGAATCCTTAGTATCACTGCGAAAGACTTATCCAAGAAGTACTCACCAACTGCCGATGCATGGGAACAACAAGACCTTAGGTGTTCGAAAGGCTTGCCCCACAGGCTCCCAAGCCGAGATCTTCTCGACGAAGGCATAACCACCAAAAGAGGCGTGTCATCGACGATTTGGAGCTCCCATCTGCTATAGTTAACATAATGGGGAAGGGTAAAACTATGCTCTTAATTCTCCAGACTTGGATTCCTTCTTGGGACCTAACCACCTGCTTGTTCAACCCGAGCCCGAAGGTATATTCATGCGTACCTGTACTCGTACGGGAGCAAACCTCCCGCTCGATTATGCACTCTTAGCGTCTCCTTCAGGCGATAAAGATGAAGTTTTCTCAACAGTAACCACATCCCAAAGCTCGCACTTAATTCAAGATAGACTAGCGATGGTGCACATGGCAAAAACCACGGAAGATCAAACAATTTCCTAAAAGTTTGAAGAACATCAAGCCGCCATCGAGTCCATAAAGCAGCTACCAAACTAGCCGAGTCATTCGAAAACATCTGCATTGAGCATGTACTTTGTTCCAAGAATACGCATGCAGATGCCCTCGTATCATTAGCAACTATCTTGGCCCAATCACTAGGGATGACCCAGCGTGTCACTGTCACGAGCCGACGGCTCTTTCTACCAGAAGACGCTCTGGAAGCAAATGCTACTCACCAGGATTCGGATCAACTCGACCAAAAAGACTAGCATTTCCCGATCATTGAATACGTTTTGCACGGTATACTACCCGAAGACGCTAGGGAGTGCGAGTCAGTACACCGACACGCCTCAAGATTCTACTACGACTCAACAGCAAAGGCACTGTATCATAGATCGTATGTGTTGGCCTCTTTGTTTTCATGATGCTTAACAAATAATTTACCACTAATGTTGTTTGTCTAGTGTTTGTGTATTTCTATTTATTATAGACAAACAACGTGTTGGAGGATGGATGGAATTGCGCATTTACGATCATATCCAATGGAGGTTGGTGGAATTATGGAGTAAAGCCTATGCAATTCAAATTGAAGATCCAAGTTCTAACTTTATCCGTAAGTGTACCAAGTTGAGCTACATCGAAGATCAATGCTTGGGTATATTTAGTTTAAGTTTTATATTATGCGTGTTAGTACTTTAAGCTCAATCATATATACACACACATATTTGTTTTTTATATATATAGTTATATATATATATATATATACAAGTTTTGGTTTATAGATTTAACAATCATTGTATACATATTTCATTAAGTCTATAAAATCATTTCATAGGGTTTCAAAATATTGTTTATGTCAAAACATCAAATTTCATACACTTGCAAAATACATGGGTTTTCACAAGTGGAAAATTCAATTTGAGAAATTCTTTTTTTAACATATTCAATTTCATGTTTATCGATATTTCCCAAAGTTTTATCAATTTTGAAATTAATTTATTATGATTATTTGAATTTACAAAATCAAGTTTTTAATAAGCTCGTGTTCGTGCATGTTTTTGCAAAACAGATACGTTTTTACAATTGGGAAATGCGATTTCAAAATTTTCTTTGTTTACATGTTTATCTTCATATATATAAACATTTTTCTAAGTTTTACTAATTTTGGAGTTGTTTTGTTATTTTCAATTAAATTTACAAAACCAAGTTTTTAGTAGTTTTTTTAGAAACTGTATATCTGTGTTCAAATAGTTATTTCTCTCAACTGGGAAATGATATTTCATAAATTCTTTCTTTAACATGTTTATCAACATGTCTAGAACCTTTTCTCAAAATTTCATGATTTTGGAGTTGATTTACTAGTTTTAATTGATTTTATAAAGTGAGATATACAAATTTCCAGAATCTGTCAAAATCAGAAACTGTCCGTGAACAGTGCGGTCGACCGTGCTACAGTATGGTCGACCGCCGAACTGTCTTTCAGACTCCAACGGCTAGTTCTAGCTTCCCATTGATAAGAATAAGGACGAAAGTCTCATATTCCTCGTCAGGTAAGGAACTCAACAACAACAATGCTTTGTCCTCATCTTCAATCATAACATCTATATTCGCCAAATCCATAAGAAGCTTCATGTAGTGGTTTATGTGATCACCAATGGAGGGTCCTTTCTTCAATTGGAAGCGATAAAGCCTCCTCTTCAAATGTAAGCAATTCTCCACACTCTTGGTTAAATACTTACTCTTAAGGATCTCCTAAATCTTTTTAGCTGAAGTCTCATTGATCACATCATACTTTAAATATTGAGTCAAACAAGACCTAATCATATCACACGCCGTTCGATTCATCTTCTTCCAAACCCCCTCATCAATATCATCTGGCTTGCCATCCAAGACTTCACATCGCCAAAGTCCAAAATTGTTAGTGCTATTAAACTTCTCTACATCTATCTTCATAGAGTGAATATACAAACTTTGGATAATCTTCACCCCTGAAGTACCCTCCACAACTCCTTCTTTCCTAGCCATAATTACTCAAAGCACCAACAATCAAAACGGAACAAACGAAGAATATATCCAAATCTGAGAAAAGATAGAATTTTTACCAAAAAGATCCCACATTTAACTCCAAACGAAGCCCTAGCCAAACTTCCAAAATGATCTACTCCTCCAAATAGCCCAAGCATAACCTGAACTCTGATACCACTTGTTGTACGCGACGGAACAAACACAAACACCGAGAAAGAAAGCCAAAACAATCTAAAATAAGGGTACCAACTCAAACACAAAAGTTTAACATGGTTCGGCAAATTGTCTATGTCCACGGGGTAAAAAGAGATGGGTTTCCACTATAGAGAAAGAGAGTACAAAGTAGAGAGTACAAGATCACTCAACTAACCTCTTAAACAAATCTCTCAAACTAAACTGTCAAACAAATTGCTTAGAAAGATCTTTCTTTTCTATGCTCAAAATTACCTTCAAGCTACCCAATCAATCGATAGAAAACCCTAAAAAATATGGTTCTATTTATAATAAAACACAATCCCAAACAGATTAGAATTCTAAAAACGAGTCTGTAACACCCTGGTGTAGCACACACCACACCCATGGCAAAAAGGGCAGATTCTGCCATACCAGGTTGTGACAGACACCACAGCCGTTGTAAATAGGGCAGATTCTGCCACACCCTGCCACCTGGATATGGCAGACACTACACCAGGGTGTGGTGGAGTCTGTCTTGCTTATTTTTTTACGTTTTTCTCAATTCTTTTCCTCAATTCCTTCGCTGTTTTCACAAGTACATTCTAGTAGCTATAGAGAGAATCTGTTCTGGGGACATGGGTGGAAATGAAGATGATGTAGTCAAGACATGGATGGTTGAGAAGTCCTAGTACGATTATCAAAGAAATAAATGCGTCCGAAATACAGATTGTCTGCATTATATATAGATGGTGTGGAGGAAGACAAAGAGGGTTCAGATGTGTGAGGATTGCCTGCAATTCAGGGGATGCGTACATTGCTTGCGAGTATGGTCCTCATGGCAATATCATCGGCCAGAGGCCATATTAGTGTTTGAGTCGGAAATATTTCTTTGTTCTTATGACCAAATAGGGGTTGATGTCTCTTTGTACACTTAGTATTTTGCTGACATGACACATCTTAATTTTTAGCTATGATCTAGATATGTTGACGATCTAAATTGTAGAGTTCTGGATATGTGTCACTGTCAGTTTTAGCACACCTAAGCATTTAGAGGGACATATTAGCCTCCTTTGCTCTTGTTTTATGGTGTGCATCTCGACTGTCAGCTATGGATAAATTGATGTTCTAATCTATGGCGTTTTAAATATGCGCCACGTTAGGCACACAACTGCTAATGAGTGTGGAGGGACACAAGAAGTCTTGTTTACTGTTGTTTTAATTATTTTTACAGTAAATGAAGACATCAACTAAATACCATCTGTTGACATTTTCCGCACTCCTTCAAACATTCCAATTCTTTCACATAAAATCAATAGGTGTATTAATGAATATTTGACCTTAACATCGGCATATATATATATAGATTGAAAATGACAGCTAGCATATACATTTCCATTTCCGTCTAATGCAGGACAGTTGGCCTGTTTAAGTATCTGGATAATTGCTAGCAAACACGGAACAAAATAGGAAGAAAACAATAGAGGCAAGGTAATTACAGGGTTTGGTCAACATTCAAATATACATACAGACAGCTCTTTCCCAACTTGAATCCTGGTGATTGTTACAAATATATATCAGTTAAAAGGTCCTTAAATGATAAATAAATAATTTACTAATAAATGGAGAATAATATTCGCTGGCTTCCAAGAGGATTATCATGATTGACTTTATCCTAACATTCATTTTAAATTAGTCTCTCATATTATTATACTAAAACTTTAAAGTTGCGGTGAGACTTGATGGTTGTATTTTCGTATTCTAACTGTCCATGTAGGTTAAGCGTTTTTTTATGGGCAGAAACATGAACTCCTGTAGCGGTATTAATTTCTAGAAAAATCTTTAAATTTGTGATTGGTTGCATTCTAATCTAGGTTTGCTCTTATATTTGTGAACATGACACGCGTGAAGAGCCACACGTGAAGACGCGTTTGTGGGAGCCACATGAGGAACGTCTCGTGTTGGTTCACGCGTGAAGACGCATGAGTTTTGTAGGCCCACGAACTGCTCACGAACACGCGTTTTTTGTAGGCCCACGAACTGCTCACGAACACGCGTTTTGCAGGCCCACGAACCGCTCACGAACCGCGTGAGTTTTGCAAGCGTATAAATACCAACGCCTCACAAGTTCTAGGGCGTGCAGGAGATTTGTTTTGCGGCTGCGGGGTGCAAGTACGAAAGTGCAAGAGTTAAGGCAGATGTGATGTTTGGCTGCGGGAGAAAAACGCAGAAGAAGTCAGTCATCCTTTTTGGGTTTTGTGCATCTTTTGTAGAGAGATTGTGTGAGAGGTTTGAGAGTTTGTGTGAGGGTTTAGATTGAGTGATTGTAAACCCTAGTTGTATTTTCTCCCTCGAGTAGTAGATCCCCCTCCTTGCCCCGTGGACGTAGGTTATTTGTCGAACCACGTAAAATTGGTTGTCTCGCTATTTGTGTGATTAGTAATAGCTTTTAGGTTCCCTCGACAGGTCAGTCCTAGAACTGATAAGAGGAAGAGCTGATATCTCACTTGGTTGAGATATTTTGCTTAAGGTTCTTGTTTCCTTGGTGAAACGGGAATTTCTATTGCAACCTGACTCTCTTATTGTGCTACCGAAGTGCTGCCGAAATTTTCGCTGCGCGCAACAAGTGGTATCAGAGCCTAGATTTCAGATCTAGGGTTTTAGAGTTTGGTGGAGGAAGATTCTTGTGTGAAGCTTGGTTCTTGAAGTTCTAGGCTTCGGTGGAGATATCATTATGAGTTGTCGTTAGAGATTTCCCTTTTCTCGTGTGGATAGAAGATCTATTTGGAATCTGATCTAGGATTCAGTTTGGTTGTTCCTAATTTCTATCAAATTTGTTTTTTCTCTATAATTTAGAGTTAGTTCACAATGGAAGAAGAAGGTGAAAGAAGCAAGTCGATGGCGAGTACAATACAAGTTTGTTTTTAGAACACTAAGGGCTCGTTTGGTACGCGGGAATGAATGAGAATGGAATATAATTCCTACTTTTTTTCATGCGTACCAAACACGATGTATTTTTAGATGCTAGAATTGAAATTCTCACTTCTTATCAATTCCCACTTTATGTGGGAATTGTCATTCCCAACCATTTAAAAAGGAATTGATATTCTCACTTAAGTGGGAATAAAAATAATAAAATAATTTCCAATTATAGCCTTCTTAAAAGATACGAATAGATATAAATTCTCATATGAAAACTATTTTTATAAAAAAATTATCTTATCTTAAGCTACTAGTACAAATATACAAATAAATATAAGCATGAATATAACTTGCCTTAGTTCCAGTATACAAACATCGTCTCTAAGCCTAGTTCCAATATTTTGTGATATTATTTTTTACTAAATCTTTGATATTGTTCCATAGAAAGTATATTAACACCGACCTTGCCTTAGTTCCAATATATTTTAATAAATCTCCGACGATTATCTGTTAATATCACTGACCTTGACCTAGTTCCAATATAGTTCCAATATCTCTTATGAGGCATTCTTCTCTTCACTAGCGCACAATGATGTTAGCAACATTAGTTGCTCGTACAAATAATAGACATGTAACACTAGAAGTTAGAAAAGTAAAATTATAACTATTTATAATAAAAAAATAATTTTTATAAAATAATTTTTTAAATTGTAAGCCAAACAGTCTGAAATTGTTGCCGAGACGGTGTGCCAAAATATAACTATGACATGAAAATTTATTTCTCTAAGGAAAAAATATCATTTCTATAAAACTTATTTATCTAAAAAATTGAATTATTTAGTCATTTTAAAAATATTTGTAATGTTTTTAAAAATTCTGTGTTTTGGTAATGGTGTTATTAGAAAACTAAATTTTATTCTTACTTGTGAACAAATGATACCAAATGTGAGAATGAGAATAAGATTGACATTCCCGTTTCACTCTCTAAACGTGCCCAAACATGAGAACGAGAATGTTTATTCCATTCCCACATCTATTACATTCCATTCATACCTTATTTCCATTCTCATTTGACTCTATTCCCACGTACCAAATGAGGGTAAGATTAGTGTGGTGAAGTATGACAGCAAAATCAACTTTGGTTTGTGGATGAACGATGTACATGATGCGTTCAATGCTCAGAATTTGGAAGAGATCATCATGGTCCACGAGAGGCCACTTAAATATGATGAGACGATATGGGAGAAGATGAATAGAAAAGCGTGTGGGGGTGATCAGGTCCTGTTTGGAATAGAAACTGAAATATGATGTGATTGGGGTAAGGTCTACAATGAAGATGTGGGAAATTCTCAACAACAAGTATCTCACGAAGAGTGTTGAGAACAGGTTGCACTTGCTGCGAAGACTCTTTAGATTTTAGATGTCTAGAGACACCTCACTAAAAGCGCATGTGAACAACTATACTAAGTTGTTGTCGGACTTGGCAAATGTTGATGAGAAGATATCAGATGAGTACAAGGCGATTATTTTGTTAGGCTCCTTACCGGATAAGGAGTATGACACCTTTGTGCTCACTTTGTTAAATGAGAGATCTTCTATCAGCTATAGTGAAGTAACTAATGCTTTGACGAACTATGACTTGAGGAGGAAGGACGAGGAGACTTCCCGCGCTAGTACTTCAGGAGAGGCATTGTCGACGAGAGGTAGAAGCCCATATCCGAAAGGTGGTAATAAAGGAAGGTCAAAGTTAAGAGGTCATCACAAGTTAGCAAAGAACCAATGTACATTCTGCAAGGAGCAGGGACATTGGAAGAGAGACTGCCCGAAGCTTAAGGAGAAGGAGACGGCAAGAAAAAGGGCCCGAAGGCTAATGAGGTGAATATTGCGAAAGGCGATGATTCCGATGATTCAAGCTTTTCTCTACTGATTACTCTGGAGGTGAACCACTTGGATATATCAGATTGGATGCTTGATTCCGGTGCTACCCATCATGTGACCCCTAGGCGAGATTGGTTTGCATCGTTCGAGAGACTCGATGGGGGTATTGTTGTCATGGGAAATGATCAATCATGTGGCATTCATGGGATAGGTACCATGCGGATTCGGATGCACGATGGAGTAGTCCATGAATTGAAGGAGGTGAGATTCGTTCCTCAACTGAAGAAGAATATTATCTCAGTTGGAGCTTTGGAAGCGAAAGGATTCAAGGTGACCTTTGAGGATGCTGTAGCAAATGTTACTAAGGGATCTTTAGTGGTGATGAAATGAGTCCGCAGTCGGAACTTATATTATCTAAAGGGGAGCATCGAGGTTGGCCAGGTTGCTTCAGCTATTTTAGAGGCGGACATGAGCAGGCTTTGACATTATAGGTTGGAGCACACAGGAGAGAAGTCACTGCAGGTTTTGTGCAAGCAGGGGCTATTGAAGGGAGCCAAGAGTGAAAAAATTGAATTCTGTGAGCACTGTGTTCTTGGCAAGAAGACGAAGGTAAAGTTCGGGACGGCCATTCATAGGACGAGGGGCATCCTGGACTATGTGCACACAGATGTTTGGGGTCCTACCAAGACGGCATCACTTAGTGGTCGATATTGGTTCGTCACGTTCGTTGATGACTACTTTAGGTGATGTTGGATGTACACCATGACAAAGAAGAGTGAAGTCCTAGATATATTCGTGGAGTGGAAGAAGATATTAAAACTGTAGACTGGGAGAAAGATCAAGACGTTGTGATCCGACAACAGTGGGGAATATACTTCAGACCCCTTTCTGCAGCTATGTTGAGACGAGGGCATAGAGAGGCACTTCAATGTTAGTCATACACCGTAATAAAATAGGGGTGGCAGAGAGGTTGAATCAGTCTTTACTGTAGAAGATCTGATGCTTATTATCACAGAGTGGTTTGGAGAAGTTCTTTTGGGCTGAGACACTTATATATACGAGCCACCTCATTAATAGGTTGCCTTCATCCGCGATTGAGGGGAAGACCCCGATGGAGATTTAGTCAGGAGAGCCAACTCGAGATTATGACTAGTTCAAGGTATTCGGGTGCCCTGCATTGTATCATGTGAGAATTGATAAGTTGGAACCTCAAGCTAGGAAGACTATATTTGTAGGATTCAAGCGTGGTGTCAAGGGATACAAGCTTTGGGATCCAGTTGATAAGAATATTGTGTTGAGTAAGGACGTCACGTTTGATGAGGCTTCTATCTTGAAGCTTCCCAGCTCTCATCAGGTGGAGAGCGACCCGACGAAGGAGATATCACAGGTGGTGGAGATCGATGCAGCTCTACAGTGTCCAGATGGTGCAGTATCCATTAGAGTACTGACTGAGGTGATGCAGGCGAGCACGACAGTGATACGGAGGATACGGGTACTGATGTGCAGGAACAGGAACCGATGGTTCAGGTTTAGGATTCGATTACGGTTCGGAGACAAAGGAGAAACATATAGATGCCGGCATGGTATGCTGACACAGTTACGTATGTACTTCCGGTGGAGAGTATTGATGAGTTGGTGCCTACTACATTCAGAGAGGCTGAGTAGAGTTCGGAGACTGATTCGTGGTAGGTAGCTATGCAGGAGGAGATGAAGTCTCTTCATAAGAACGATACATGGGAGCTGGTTAAGCTTCCAAAGGAGCGGAAGGCAATTGGTTGCAAGTGGGTATACATAAAGAAAGAGGGCATTAAGGGCACTCTCTTGAGATTCAAAGCTAGGTTGGTTGCGAAGGGCTATGCATAGGAGGAATGTATTGACTATAATGAGGTTTTTTCTCTGGTGGTGAAACACTCTTCTATTCGGATTTTCCTAGCTTTGGTGGCATAGTATGGTTTGGAGTTAGATCAGTTGGATGTAAAGACAACATTTCTTCATGGTGATCTTGATGAAGAAATATATATGACTCAGCCATTGGGATTCCGAGCTGTAGGGAAAGATAAGTTGGTTTGTAGGTTGAAAAAATCATTATATGGTTTGAAGCAGTCTCCTCGACAGTGGTATAGGCGATTTGATGGTTTTATGATTGATCATTCGTACACTCGGAGCCAGTTTGATCCTTACGTATATTTTCGCAAGTTGAAAGAAGGTGCGTACATCTATTTGTTACTTTATGTCGATGATATGTTGGTTGCCTCTATTTCCAGATCTGCTATAGATGAGTTGAAAGTTCAGCTTTCAAATGAGTTTGAGATGAAGGACTTGGGTGAGGCCAAATGCATTTTGGTAATGGAGATCAGTAGGGACAAGAAGAAGGGCAGAATTTGTTTGACACAGGTGGCTTATTTGAAGAAGGTACTACAGCGATTTCATGTTAGCATGGATACGAAGCCAGTTAGTATACCATTGGGAGCTCATTTGAAGCTTTCAGCTGATCTTTCACCGAAGAAAGTTGAAGATCGAGAGTTGATGTCGAAAACTCTATATGCGAGTGCGGTTGGGATCTTGATGTACGTGATGGTATGTACAAGGTCATATTTGTCACAGTCGGTGAGCATGGTTTCGAGATACATGCACAATCCAGGAGTGGGTCATTAGGATGTCGTAAGATGGATTTTGAGGTACATTCGAGGTACGCTCAATTTTGGTTTGATTTATGAGCGGGACACTACAGGTGGGCAGTTATGTATTGGTCACGTTGATTTGGATTATGCCGGAGATTTGGATAAGTGCCGGTCTACTACGGGGTATGTGTTTACTTTGACCCGTGCGTCGGTGTGTTGGAGAAGCACCTTACAGTCGACGGTGGCTTTGTCTATGACTGAGGCAGAGTATATGACAGTTACAGAGGTTGTGAAGGAGGCAATTTGGATTTGAGGACTTTTGGAGGAACCAAGTATATCGTAGAGGTCCGTCACTATTCATTATGATGTCATGAGTGCTATCTATTTGGCGAAGAATCAGGTTTTTCATGCGCGGACGAAGCACATTGACGTTCGTTATCACTTCGTTCGGGATGTTCTTGAAGCTGGTGATGTGGAGATTGTGAAAGTCCACACGAAGGATAATCCGGCGGATATGATCACAAAGGTGGTTCCGAGCAACAAGTTTGATCATTATCAAAACTTGTTGCATATTCGTGATTGTTGAGGCCATTGGCGGCCATTTGGGTGAACTATATTCGGCTTGATTCATTGGTAAGAGGATACGTATGCAGTCTTTTAGATGCAGCCGGGTTGGATTAATTGATTTTGATGGAGGTGAGATTGTTTGAGCTCTCGTTCGGGTTCTCGACTTGTTGTGGATTGAGTCAGTTGTTGTGAATTGTTTCACGACGTACTGGACACAACAAGTGGGATATTTGGATGCATTTGGTGTCGGATTAGTTTTGAGGAAAACTTCACCGTGGTGGAGAATTATGAACATGATACGCGTGAAGAGCCACACGTGAAGACGCGTTTGTGGGGGCCACACGAGGAACATCCCGTGTTGGTTCACGCGTGAAGACACGTGAGTTTTGTAGGCCCACGAACCGCTCACGAACCGCGTGAGTTTTGCAAGCGTATAAATACCAACGCCTTATCAAGTTCTAGGGCGTGCAGGAGATTTGTTTTGCGGCTGCGGGGTGCAAGTACGAAAGTGCAAGAGTAAAGGCAGAGGTGATTTTTGGCTAAGGGAGAAAAACGCAGAAGAAGTCAGTCATTCTTTTTGGGGTTTGTGCATCTTTTATAGAGAGAGATTGTGTGAGAGGTTTGAGAGTTTATGTGAGGGTTTAGATTGAGTGATTGTAAACCCTAGTTGTATTCTCTCTCTAGTAGTAGATCCCCCCTCCTTGTCCTGTGGACGTAGGCTATTTGCTGAACCACGTAAAATTGGTTGTCTCGCTATTTGTGTGATTTGTAATAGCTTTTAGGTGCCCTCGACAGGTCAGTCCCAGAACTGATGAGAGGAAGAGCTGATATCTCACTTGGTTGAGATATTTTGCTTAAGGTTCTTGTTTCCTTGGTGAAACGGGAATTCCTATTGCGACCTGACTCTCTTGTTGTGCTGCCGAAGTGCTGCCGAAATTTCCGCTGCGCGTAACAATATTATCTTAGAGTCTCTAATTATTACACTAGAACTCCGAAGTTGTGACGAGAATTGGGGGTTATATTTTATATTCTAACAACTTGCTGCCTTCCTAGAGGTGAATCTTTAATGCAATTGCTTGAGTTCGCTAAGAAGTTCTAAACCTCTCCTCGAAAGAAACAGTGCAGACAAACCCAAAATTAAAATTGAAGGAGAAAGAACAGGGAGAGTGTGAGGAGGAGAACATCAAAGATAACTGATTTCTTTTTTTTTTCAAAAGCCCCCTTTCTCTTTCCCCTCCTTGTAATGATAATTTGTTACAAAACAGGAATGACATAATAACAAATTCTTTGTGGATGCTCTCAGCAATTAGAAGAATGGTTTGAGATTCATTGACCACTGCAAACGAAATGATTAGCACGTATAGCATTCAAAAGGGCTGTTAAGAGGGGCTTAATGATTCCATCCTCATGCTTCTTGAGTCATGACTCATGACACGTGAGCAGTCTACAGCCGCACGAGCAAAATTGCCGACAGAGATATGCGAAAACCAGCTAGTGAAGGACACCGACACTCAAGATACGGCTGGCAACAATCAAACATTTCCGAAAAAACAAAGTACGGGTTTTGCTCGTAGTAGTCCCTTACACCTTTCATATTTTCAAATTAGTCCCTCAAATCAATGAAATCGCTGTTGGGCTCCTTTACTCTTGTTTTGATTTGAAATTGGTCCTTCAAATCATTGGATTTGTTACCAAATCCCCCAATTCTCATGAGTCGCTTCAAATTAATTCCTTCACTTGTTGCTCATATGATAGCAATTGCGATGATTTAAGGAGGTAATTTCAGAACTGGGGACCTGATGGCAATTTCAATGATTGGAGAGGCTAATTTTAAGGTATGAATGGTTTAAGGGACTAACATCATGAAAACCAAAGAACATCCAAAAAATGCCGGCTTTCTTCCTCTTTGAAACATCACAATATTTCTCGGGCAACCCTCCACCTGTCTCCGGACAAAAAGAAAGAAAACTTCATCAGACGATTCTTTCAGAAGAACCGACGATTACAATTGAAAAAAGACCACAAAATGGGGGGAAAAACAGAACAAGACGATCGAAATACGAATGCATTATATTTTGACCGTGCCCAACTAATTAACACAATGCCCCTGCAGTCACGCGTGTGTGCACACGTGTATAACCCCCCCGACTAAAGAACGCGGTATTAAGAAGTATCTTCTCCTATAAGAAGGTTTCAACTCTCAATCCATTCAATTGAGAACCAAATTAAGCAGAGTCAGGAGATCACCTTGCACATTTCATTTGTGCTCTATATATACATGGCTTCTTATTTTAGGTCGATATTGTTCATCTTGATGTTCATTTTTATATGCTTGCCTTCTTCCGAAAGTAGAAATATCCGAGGCCAAGATGAAGATTTGCTGAGAAAGCATGGGATAGTCCTAGATTTGTTGCCGAGAGGAAATATTCCACCATCCGCACCGACAAAAGGGATCAACGAAGTGGTTCCAACGCGCCGTATGATATCAAGAGTGTATGCTCGAGAGCTTGACCCGGTCCCTAGCCCGGGAGTGGGACATTGATAAAATTCTCTATAATTTGTTTCTTTATTCTGTATTTCTTCCTACAAGTAATATTTACATTCTTTCATTATTTATGCAAATTTACACCCCCCCCCTAGTAATATCTACATTCTTTCATTCTTCCATTTTTTATGCAAATAGGTATTGGAGGGTTTGTGTTATAATGTGGCACGTCCTGTCCATCTCATTTGAGAATTAAAGAAGACCGGTTCACAAAAACTCTGTTCATGCAATGTAGAGTTAGTAATGATTTGGTTTCATGCGCTACTTGTCCCTTAATTGTAATATTTGTTCCAACTTATTCTCTGGACTGTTTTTAGGTCTCGCTTGCCTGCTAAACTAGTGAATTACCCCTTGAACTATTTGCTGTCTCATCTTGCCCGTCTAAACTATTAAATTTGAACCAATTTACCTCTTGATTATTAGTTTCAGTACCTAGTTATCACTTGTAATTTATTACTTTGTGGATGTTCTAAATAAATTTAAGGGAGGAAAGTTATGGACAAAAAATAGTTCTAGAAGTAAGCAACGATGAATTTAACAGTTTAGAAGGAGCAACGACGAATTTAATAGTTTAGGAGGTAACGATGAGACCAAAAATACTCGAAGGGATAAGCAGTGACAAATTTAATAGGTTAGACGGCAAAAAGGTATTGAAGCCCTAATATGGATTAGACATTAACTATACTTTTGTAGTAAGTTGTGGAATTTTCTTCATTTGTGGGATCTTTTTTCTCTTACAGTTGAAGCTTTTACTTACCTATTATGCATCTTTGACAAAGATGTTGGGTATCTACTCAAACTCCAAGTTACGATAGAGTTTTTAATTCTTTGTATAACTTCATGATAATTAGATAAGGTTAGGGATCTATCATGATTAGGAGTTTGGGTTCCATCATGATTGAGAGTTTAAATCTTATTCTAATTAGGAAGTTAGGCTAGAGATAAGGTTTTGGTTTCTCTATATATATCCTTCTATTGTTAGAGGAAAAAGAGGTAGGAGAATAAGAAGTGTAGATAGAAAGAGTGAGAGAGGGTTTGACAGTCTTTGTCCGTGCAAAAGATTATAATTTGAAGATGATAGTGGATTGATTTTGATCCCGTGGTTTTTCCCTGTTGAGGGTTTTCCACGTTAAAGCTTGTGTGGTTTTATTTGCTGCGTTTGGTGGTTTTTTTGGGTTTTTACGAGATCTACAAATCCCTACAAGTGGTATTAGTGCGGGATTCAACGGTTCGTGGAGATTCGAGATTTGCAACGACATTGGTGGCAACGGAACTATAGAAACAGCACTATTTACTGCGGTACTGTAGCGACGGAACTGTTCACGGTGATGCACTATTCATGGTACTGTAGCGGTAGGTACTGTTGTAGCTACAGATCCGACGGTTGAGGTTGATTTGTCTTTTGATCCAGGATTTGGAGGCGGATTTCGGTGAACCAGGAGTCATTATTCCTAGGGTTTTTCGACGTCCTGAGTTTGTTTTTGACGTTGGTTTTATTAAATTCAATCTCTACAGGGACTGATTTGAATTTTGATCGTGGTTTAAGGATGATGACTTCTTCGGGTCCGAAGTTTGATATTTCGCTATTCAATAGCAAGATAAATTTTACACTATGACAGTGCACGGTTCAAGATATTCTTGTGCAGCAAGGTGTTGATGAAGCTTTAGAGGAGAAGAAACCTGAAGAATTGAAGGATGCTGAATGGAGTTCCATACAAAAGAGGACGGTTAGCATAATTCGTTTGGCACTCACCCCCGAGATCAAGTATAATGTTATGCAAGAGACCACACCAAGGGGGCTATGGGAAAGGCTCGAGGGGATTTATGTGTCAAAGTCGATGACCAATTGATTGTGTTTAAGGATGGAGCTTTATTCATTGAAGATGGAAGAATGTACTGCAATTCAAGACCACATCAATGTCTTTAATCAGCTAGTTTATCAACTTATGAATATTGATGAGGAGATTAAAGAGGAAGAGCAAGCGCTACTCCTATTGTCTTCCTTACTGAAGTCATATAAGCTGTCAGTTTAGATGATAATTGCAGGGAAGCAGACTTTGAAGTTCGTCGATGTGACAACACTTCTACGTGAGAATGAAAGAATGATGAGAAAAGAGAGCGCATCTAATGATGGTGAGAGTTCACTAGCTTTTGAAGGTTCTAATCGAGGGAGGAGTACGGGGAGATGTGACAGTTATCGAGGAAGGTCAAAATCTCGAGCCTGAGACGATAGCGAAAAGAAGTGCTATTATTATAGAGAGAAGGGTCACATTCAGTTCAGATGTTCCCAGATGCATGATGATTTGAAGAGTATTAGACATAGAAGCTTCAAGAAAATGGGAAGAAGACGGACTCCTCAGTGGTTGTGTGTGATGAAGATATGGTTTTATTAATGCAGAGTATAAGTACTAATGCGAGTAATTCTTAGGTGTTAAATTCTGCAGCCTCTATGCACGTTTATAACAATAAAAATTATTTTAACACATTGAAGACAGATGAAGAATTTGACAGCGTGATTGTTGGAAACAACAAGAAGATGGATGTTAAAGGTGTTGGAAGTGTTCTCCTCAAGCTTCACACTGGGAAGGTCGGAATTCTTCATCATGTGAGATATGTGTTGACATGTTGTGCTAATTTAATTTTGTTGGGTGAGAAGGCATCACGTGAATACAAGTATGTTGGTGAAGAAGAGTGGTGCAATGTGTATAGAGATGACGATTTGATTTTGCGATGAAGGAAGAATAGCAATCATATTTGCTATTTAGATGGGCGATCCGTTAATGGTACAGATTACTCTTCTCAGACTCTTGTCCACAAGGGAGAGGTGAAGAACAAGAAAAAGAGCGAGTTTTTCTGAAGTCGTTGAGATACTTAGAGATTTTTCGTCAAGGGAGGATATGTTGGGTATCTACTCAAACTCCAAGTTAGGATAGAGTTTTTAATTCTTTGTATAACTTCATGAGAATTAGATAATGTTAGGGATATATCATGATTAGGAGTTTGGGTTCCATCATGATTGGGAGTTTGAATCTTAATCTAATTAGTAAGTTAGACTAGAGATAGGGTTTTGGTTTCTCTATATATATCCTTCTATTGTTAGAGGAAAAAGAAGTAGGAGGAGAAGAAAAAGTGTAGAGAGAAAGAGTGAGAGAGGGTTTGGCAGTCTTTGGCCGTGTAAAAAATTATAATTTGAAGGTGAAAGTGGATTGATTTTGATCATGTGGTTTTTCCCTGTTGAGCATTTTCCATGTTAAATCTTGTGTGATTTTATTTGCCACGTTTGATGGTTTTTTGGGTTTTTACGAGATCTAAAAATCCCTACAAAAGATCCTTGTCACTGAATCAAAACTGTAAAATTGGATACAAATAATGATAGGAGAGGGAAATGATTTAACTAAACCCTAGAAAATGGGATAGTAGAGAAAGGAACAAAATAGAAATAATTGTGTTTGGATAGAAAAGGAGGATAAGAGATGGTACACTCTAGTTTGTGTTTGTTTAGAATAGAGAAGGAAAAGGAGGGGAGCCTATATGACCCGTATACCCTTCTAAAAAATTTACATGTAATATTCCATTTTTCTTTAAGGATAATTTTAGAATAGTGGAAAAGTTTCATTTAAACTCAATCCCTTCCCTCCCAATCCATCCACTGTAGTAGGAGGAAAGTGAGTGAATTTGCTTGTTTTTAACCCTCTCATCCATTATCCTCACTAATTAAAATTTCTAAACAAACATAACTTTTGGAGGATTAACATCCTAATATTTCCAACCCTTCCCCTCCCCTCTTTAAAAAAATGTATCCATAAACACCATAAGTTTGAGGGCTAAGGTTGATAATTTTATACTTTAACGTGTCTTCGTAGGTTGAGGTCACTTTTCATAGACCAAAATCTAAACTAACTCAATGTTAGTAGTGCTCTTTTTTAAAAACCACATGGATACGGAAGTCAGATTCGAATATCGATTGCTTTAAGTACACTATATCTAAAGACCAGGGTTATAATTTAATACTTTAACAACTAAATGTGATCCAATGATTTTTAAGAACTTTAAAAACTTTTTAAAAAATTACACAATAAATATAAAAATGTAAAAATATCCACTAGATATATTAATGGTGAAAAATCCATCACTCAGCTATACATCATATAAATGTTAACTTTTCCCTTCTTTTTTACTTTGTTTTTTTTTCCTTTCGCACTTTAATTCTCTACAATCTGTTATATTATTTCCTTTCTTTTTCCTCTCGATGAAGTGTATCCATGTTCAATTCATGCCATGCTGCCGTCCCTGAGTAATCTTTGGCCAATAGTCACCTCTTGATAGACCATCAGAACTTCCTATAATTAAGAAATATATATCCCAATTACAATTTTAGGGTTTCAACTTGCCATTAGGTTATATATCCCTCTTTTATATATAAAAAGAAATTGGTGAAGTACTCTTAAAGGCATAGAAACACGCCATGTGTAAAAATATTGCATTGTACCCATCTATCCTATCAAAAACTGACATGTGAGTGTCTTATCATATTTTCATTTAAGTATTCTAATTAAATTAAAATTACATATAGTTAGAAGATTTTAATAATCAAACTGGCTTTTTCTAGTCCTATCTACACCTAAGAATGCTTATCAAATTAAAACTACATCTTAAAAATCAAATAATTATCAACTGTCCCCTTGAATATCCAAAAACAATAAACAGCCCCTTGAAAATCAAAAAATTACAAATGAACCTTTGAGATCCAAAAATTATAAACAACTTCTTGAAAAATGTAAAAATCTAAATAGGCCGTTAAAAATAAAAAATTGCAAACAACCCATTATTCAAAAAATTACAAATAAACTCTTGAGAAATTTAATAATTACAAATAGTACCATAATACTTAGAAAAATATGAACTTCCCGCCCGAAAATCCAACAAATACAAGCAATGCTTAAAATTTTCAAAATTACAAATAATCATCTGAAAAAATCAAAAATTAAAAATAGCCTTCAAAGATTTTACAAATAACCCCCTACAAGTTTAATGACCATCACCCTCAATGTTTCACATACTACAAATATCCCCTTAGAAAATTTAAAAATGGCTGCCTAAAAATTTTGCAATTAGGCCCATAAATTTTGCTAAAATAATAAATAACCTACTTAAAATTTTGAAATATTATAAATAATTCCATAAAAGTTTTATAAAAAACCCTAAAAATTTACAAAAATAAAAAATAGCCTCAAAAAAAATTTCAAAATTACAACTTTCCTAATGAAGTTATAAAAAACCGTTAAGATTCAAAAATTATAATAAACTCCTAAGTAATCCAAAAAATGACAAACAACGCATAGTATCTAGAAAATTTTAATTGTACCCTTTAAAATTCCAGAATTCAAGCAACTCCTAGGAAATATAAAATTACAAACAATCCTCTAAAAAGTTTAAGAAAAAAAACCCCCTTGAGATTTTAAGAAGAACCGATAAAAGTTTTACCGCTAGCTGCTTAAAGGTTTCAAAAATTACAAATATCCCCTTAAAATTTTAAAAATAATACTTTGGAAATTTTACAACTAGCCCATAAAAATTGCAAAAACAACAACCACCTTGCTAAAAATTTTAAGATATTGCTAACAACTCCCTAATAATTCTACAAACAACCCTATAAAAATTTCAAAAATTACAAACACCATCAAAAGAATTTACAAAATGCCCTGTGAAAGTTTCAAAAATTACAAACAATCAAAAATTATAAACAACCCTCAAAACTTTAAAAAACCACGATAAGCCCCTTAATAATTTCAAAGACCACAAATTTCCTCCTAAAAGCTTCAAAAGTTACAAGTATTACCACAAAAAATTCTATAATTACAAATGGTCTAACTTAACATACTATGTTATAATTGTTTGGGGGAGAAAATTGATTTCTTCATTGATGAGTTCATTACAACTTTAAACATTTACAACAAACTCAAAGAAATAGTCTTTTTATAAGACTTTCAACAAAGATTACAACTTTCTTTTGAACAAACACAACGGACGTTTATCCTCCACTGCTTACGTGGGATCTTGGCTTGTGACGGGGATGTTGACATCCATGGACTACCAAACGATTAGATCAGATCCGGAGCTTCGTTGATTCGAGAAGGAATTAAGAAACTGAAGCAATTATCTCGGTAACAGCGAGATAATCACTCTTCTCAAGATCACCGTAACGGGGCAATCTCAAGGGAAGGAACTGTGAACTGTAGATCTGACGAGCTCCTCTTTTTTATGCTGACGAACTCGATCCGATCTCCTCCTCTCTTCTAAAATTCGTTCTCCTTTAGTCTTCAATTCAACAGGGCTTCGCCAATGCTCGAGAATTCCAGATCTCAAAAAATGATGGCCCTGGGGCTGTATTTATAGGCTTTGGGACCTCTATTTTTGGATAAGAATGACTGATTCGCTCTTATTCTCACTCATAACCACTTTATTATGTTCTAGGATTGGTTCAGATCAGTTGGAACAAATCCAGGTGGTTAACGTTGAAAAATGACTTAAAACTACAAAAAATCATTTTTCGGGGCTGCGGATGCCCGCGGTGTCTCGGCAGTGCCCGAGACACTTGTGGGTGTCTCGTCCTGACCGAGACACCTGTGGGTGTTTCGCCGAGGCCTGGAACATTATTTCGCGTGTTCAGTTCGGTTCCGTCGTATCTTTGCCGTCTGAACTTGGAATTACGTGATTCAAAGTGCGTAGGAAAGCTGACGAGGAGATCTACAAGCTCCTATAGTTGGATCATATGTGGAGTAGATGGGATATGAAGGGTGCTTCATTTTTTATTAGCGAATCATGGCTCCCGATCAGTTTATATCCTCGTTATTCTGCAGTTCCGTTGCTTCACACGGTTCCGTTGCTTTACACGGTTTGTTTCACATGGTTTGTTGACTTACTTCTATGACTTGGATAGTGATGTTCATCATCTTCTCTCTATCTCAAGCCGCGTGTGGGAATCTGTGGGTAATTTTTGACGCCTATAGATATCCCCTCCAAAGTGTTTCAGTCTCGTTTCTTTTATAGAAGAGCTTGAAATACTTGGAACATGATCGGTCTAACCTTCAGTCGGTGAGAAAGGACCTGTAGTTGGCTTTGATTCTTGACTTTTTTGATTTTCGGTCTATTCAATATTTTGATGAATTGTTGAAATTCCTCCAACCTGCGTTCATCGTCTGGCCGTTGTCAAAGTCTCGAATCGAAATTGGTGAGGTTGTTTTGGCTCGTGTCATTGAGTTGACTTTAAACTGACTATCTCCGTTGCAACATGTTGATCGACGTTGACTCAGAGCTACACGTTGACCGGTGTTGACTCAGAGCTACGCACTGACCGGCGTTGACCTTAGGGTTTCGTATCGATCGACATTGACTTGTGTTGTCCTAGGGCTACGCGTTGACCGGTGTTGACCTTAGGGTTTTACATCGATCGATGTTGAAATAGTTTATACTCGTACGTTTGCTGGAGTATACGTAGTTTAAGCTCTGAAGGCATTGGAGCAGAGCGGTCCCAAATGTTAGGGCTGTAGGACCAACTGTTAAAGCTGATTCATCTGCATGAATGGATCTTATCCTAAAGTTGTCAGATCCTTGAGTCGTGAGACCAATTAATGGAACAGGTGCATCAATGACTATCGTGTTTATATAATTTTTGGCAAATTCTCAGCCATCAACGGGTTTGATTAGCCATTACCGACTATCGTTTGAATCGGGCTAGCATGCAGATTGTTTAAGTCCGTTCTGTATGTGACGTTATGCTAAGAGAGTTAACTCTCCTAGTGCTACCATATTAAATGTAAAACCCCAAAAATTTCTATAGTGTATATATATATATATATATATATATA
>BQKN01065940.1:21624-113751 GCA_022839385.1 Asparagus kiusianus | reverse complement strand
ACCTTTGGTCTGAGGAGGATAGAATCAGAAATTTATTCTTCTTTTTTTCTTTTTTTTTCTTTTTTCTTATTCTTTTCTTTTTTTTTTACAACTGAACAAGAAACTCTCAAATGAGAGAAGAATAAATTCTTTTTGTTATTTTGAAATAAATAATACAAACAATGTAGCATGAAGTGTTCAACATGAAGAGCTCGTATTCTACATTGAATCCTACCTTATTGTTAAAAATTCTTTCCCGGATTTTAAATAAATTCAGAATGATATAATCAATAATGTGAAATTCCAAACATTTCGGGGTGTTTAGTAATTCTTATAACAAAGTAAGGTAGGTATTATTGGTGTCATGCATTTTGCATTTCTTAATGAACTTAGACTCTTGTACTGTAAATTTTTGTTTTCTAACAACCAATTCTTCTGTAGCATTTTCCTCAACCCTAAGATTCATTGTTGAGTTCTGAAAATTTGGTTGTTGATTATTTTCCAAGAATCTAAATTCATCAAGAAAGAGTTCTTCAAAATTTAATTCAAAGCAGCAAATGTTTAACACAGTTTTATTATTCTCAAAGACCTGATCTGCTATTTCTAAAATTTCCAACTCCTCACCAAAAATTTCCTCAAAACTTAAATTAGACTCTTCTTCTTCTTCTTCTTCTTCTTCTTCTGATCTTTCCTGAATGTAATTTATTTCAAGAGACTGGTTATTTGGCTGGTCCCCTGGATTAAAAATGTTAAGATCAGCAGTCAAATTCCTAAAGGACAGCTTTATTTGACCAGTTCTACAGTTGATGAGAGCATTAAAAGTGGCTAAGAAAGATCATCCTAAGATGACAGGTGTCTGTCCTTTGGATTGGAAACATGCTGTGTTTCCAAGACTACAAAATCTACTAGAAAAATAAAATCTCCAACCTTAATCAGAACATCCTCTAACTCACCCATAGGGACCGTAACAGATCTATCAGCCAACTGTAAGGTACATCTGGTTGGGTTCAGTACACCTACACCCAATTGCTGGTAGACTGAATATGAAAGCAAATTGACACTGGCCCCTAAGTCTAAAAGCGCCTTATCAATGTGAGTATTACCAATGATACATGAAATGATGGGGGAACCTGGATCCTTACATTTCAAAAGTATGGGATTTGATAGCATTTCACTGATATTGGCAGCTAAAAAAACTTTCTTTGGAACATTTATTCCCCTCTTCTTAGTGCATAATTCTTTTAAAAATTTAGCATAAGATGGAATTTATTCAATTATATCTAAGAGAGGAATGTTAACATTAACCTGCTTGAATGTTTCTAGGATCTTCTCCTCCTGAGGAGAGTGTTTCCTAGGCCTGAATCTATCTGGAAAGGGAGCAACTGGTCTAAATCTATCAAAAGCAGGCTCAGGTTCGGGTTCAGGTTCTTGGTCATCTGAGGAGGGTGATTGTTGAATAGATTCATCAGAAGGAGAAGGAGAAGAAATTTGTATTGGATCAAAAGTTTGACTTGGAGGAGTTCTCACTTGATTATCGACCTATCTACCTGACCGAAGTGAATGGATTGCATTCACTTGAGCTTCATAGGATGAACTGCATCCTGTGTCTTTAGGATTGATCACGGGTTGACTCGAAAATTTTTCTTTTTCTCTTTCACTCACGGCACTAGCTAGTTGACCAAGTTGGGATTCTAATCTAGCTATAGCTTGAGTGTTGGAGTTGAGCATTTGTCCAGTTGATTGCATGAAGAAATTCAGAGTGCTAGACGTTTGAGTCAACATATTCGTGGTTTGAGTAGAGGCCTTAATTATGGTTTCCAAACCCCTTTCTAAGACATTGAGATGTTTATCCTAATCTGGATTGTGAGGAGTATGAATTATAGCTTGACGAAGTGGAGACTGATTTTGATACGGCAGATTGGGTTGTTAAAATTATGAATGAGAATTAAAAGGAACTGTGTTTCCCCTAGGAATTTGTTGGTTTCAAGCGAGAGCGAAGTTTTGAGTTCCGGAGTGAGTTCCCTGATTACATGCAAAGTTTGGGTGATTTCTCCAACCTGGGTTGTAGGTTGGAGAGAATTGATCATTTGCGAAACGCTAGAATATAGCGTTGACCTGTCCTAATGGCTGATTATTTCCTACGAGAGGATATTCTTCTCAATCATGAGATGGTAACAGGCAGTTGTGACATTCTGAGGCTGAAACTTGATTGATTTGAGCCAGGGCTCTTTCCTTGATTTCTAAATCTTCTAACCTACGCATGATTGTGGCCATCTTAGCTTCAGATGCAATGTTTGACTCTAAGGAAATACCACTGGACTTGGGTTGGGGAACTGGTGACCCTCGGTCATCACAGTGTTCCCATTGCATGGTTTTTTCAGAAAGACTCTCTAAAAACTCCCAAACTTCATCAGTGTTTTTCCTCATGAAATCCCCGTGGCACATTGATTCTAAGAAAGTTTTTGCAGAATAATCTAATCCTTCATAAATTATTTGGCACAATCGCCATTTTTCTAAACCGTGATGAGAACATTGGATGAGAAGATCTTTAAATCGGTCAAAATACTTCCAAAAGGGTTCTCCCGAGACAATTTTAAAATTCATGATGCGGTTTCTTAGCTTCATCGTTTTATGGATCGGGAAAAATTTCTTAAGAAAAACAGTGATAAATTCCTCCCAAGTAGTGATGGAATTTATGGGTAAGCTATACAGCTATTTTTTGCTTTGTCTTTGAGAGCAAATGGAATAAATCTGAGTTTGATCGCATCTTCTATTAATTCTCTCATTTTAATCATAATACACACTTCCTTAAATTCCGAGATAAAAATATATGCATCTTGATACGAGTTGCCGTGCGAGCACCTTTGATCGCGGAATTATCAAAGGTGGGTTAAGAAGAGGATGACAGAAACACAAGCATAATTCAGTATATGGCGAAGGAAAATACCTTCTCTAGATTATGAGTATGAAAAGATTACAATCCCTCTCTCACAATCTCACTAGAATCGAGAACAAACTCTCAATTCTCACTAAACCCTAATACAATGATTAGAACCTCTCTCTGAATCTATCTGATTCTCTCTGATTGTTTAGAAACCCTAAAATAATCCTTTATATAGGTGTACAAACATGGATGGTAATTTGGTAAATAACCAGACCCAAAACCAACAGGAATTCGTGTGAACAGAAACCCAAACGAACCAGGAAACCATCGATGAGTCGACTCATGACTGAGATGAGTCGAGTCGTCCGAAACTAGACAAAACTCAAAAACCAGCGATGAGTCGACTCATGACAGTCATGAGTCAACTCAACCTGATGAGTCGACTCATGACTGTTATGAGTCGACTCACAGGCTAAAAACTGGATACTTCGATTCTTCTGCTTGTTGTCTCGTTCCATGCTTCCTCCTGCGTTCTTTTATACTGTTTGACACCTCTATTCTCATGTTATCATGAGAATCATCTATCCTTAAGCTCCCATGAGGATCGCTAAGTTCTAAAGAGAAGATACACCCATATCATGGGTCCCCTCTTTAAGAACTCGAAGTCCCATTCAAGTTAGATTGCTGAGGAAACTCTCGAGCTCCTCCATCTTTTCTACACCACCTGACCTTGCTAAGAATCCGGTCTCGACGTCTGATCGGAAACAACTTATTCGTCCCGCGTCTCATCATAGTCATCATTCGCTCTGAGTTGTAATCCTTTGTCGATGCTTTTCTAGAAGTCTAATGCACAGCGAGACAAACTTCTTGTTTGCATTCACTAACCTCTTCGCTCGCGTCATCGTTCCCAAGCTTGTCTCCTTCAGAAGAGATGCCGAACGAAATATGAACTTTTCACTATCCTTAGTGAAGGTGTACTTCTGAGCCCGCCTCTCGTAGATCGCATATCTATCCCATAAGTAAGGATTGTCCAGTATAATCTGACAAACATCCAATGGAACGATGTCACACGTGACCTCGTCAATATACGACTCGTGGATCACAAATCTGACAGTGCATTGATCAAATACACTCAGTTTCTCTCCTTCTGAATCCACCCTAATGGATAGGGCTTCGGATGCTTGACCGTCTTCAGACCCAGCTTCTGCACCAATGCCTCGGATATCAAATTCTTCTCGCTGCCCGAATTAATAATAGCATCAACCAAACTGGTCTTCACTTGCAACTTAAGAACAAAGAGTTGCTCTCTCGGGTCGTCGTCCTCTTTCGTGGTCTGCTTCCCCGTCATAAGGTTGAGACTGTTGTTGGGTTCTGTCATCCCCGGGACTTCTTTCGGACTTTGAGCTATCATGTATGCCTTTTTCTCCTCCTTCTTCTTCAACCCTCTTGGCTTGAGATGAGGATACTTCTCCCAGCATCGATCAGCTGTGTGCCCTGTCTTCTCGCAGTGACTACAAATTAGCACTGTCTTCCCTGGATCACCCTTCTTCTTCTCCTCCTTAGATTGAGAACCACTAGACTCGCCTCCCGTCTGTTTGGAGTCTCCCTTAGCCTCGTTGCCCTTCTTTTGCCTGCCCTCAATGGGAATAGCCTTCACGCTCGCCTCTGTAATAGTCTCGACCATGAATAACTTCATCTCCTTTCGGATGTGATCGCTCAATCCCGCCATATACTTCATAAATACGGAATATTCCTCTGTCGCAATGTTGAGGACCATCGCTTGTTGTTGGAACTCCATGGTATTTTCTTGAACGGTTTGATTGACCCTTTGGCGCAAGCCATACCACTTGTACCAACGTTCTTCAAGGAATCCCACCAGGTAGAACTGATTTCTTAGTAACTCCTTGAACTTGTTCCACGACACCGCCTTCTTCTCCTGCTTGCAGTAGGATTTCCACCACGTCAACGCGTGCCCTGAAAGCTTCGAAGTTGCGAACACAATCTTCTCTTTCGACGAATAGCCATAAAGAGTAAAATATGTCTCCATCCGCTCGATCCAGTCATCAAGCCTCTCGACGTCAACACTCCCATCATAAACAGGAATCTCCATCTTGAAGTCAATCTTGAGTTTCTGATAAGAATTCTTACCCCCTTGATGCAATGCAGCCTTAATGGTCTCCTCCTCCTCGTCGGAATCTGAATCTACTCTCTCCACATCGGACTCAACAATTTTCTTCGAAGAAGATTCACCTTGTTTGCCACCTCCATGGATAAGACTGACGAGTTGTGTGAGAGTCAAACCTATCGTCTCGATCTGCTTCTCCAATGCATCAATCCTCGCTAAATTGTCTCCTTCAGCCATCTTCTTCTTCCTTAAAACCTGGATTCCTTCTAATGAAATAAGGATCTCGCCAAGCTTCTTGTATTAGGATCGAGTAAGGACCATACACAGGATGCCCCTTCACCGGATCTAACACTCTGATACCAACTTAATACGAGTTGCCGTGCGAGCACCTTTGATCGCGGAATTATCAAAGGTGGGTTGAGAAGAGGATGACAAAAACACAAGCACAATTCAATATATGGCAAAGAAAAATACCTTCTCTAGATTATGAGTATGAAAAGATTACAATCCCTCTCTCACAATCTCACTAGAATCGAGAACAAACTCTTAATTCTCACTAAACCCTAATACAATGATTAGAATCTCTCTCTGAATCTATCTGATTCTCTCTGATTGTTTAGAAACCCTAAAACAATCCTTTATATAGGTGTACAAATATGGATGGTAATTTGGTAAATAACCAGACCCAAAACCAACAGGAATTCGTGTGAACAGAAACCCAAACGAACAAGGAAACCATCGATGAGTCGACTCATGACTAAGATGAGTCGACTCGTCCGAAACTGGACAAAACTCAAAAACCAGCGATGAGTCGACTCATGATAGTCATGAGTTGACTCAACCTGATGAGTCGACTCATGACTGTTATGAGTCGACTCACAGGCTAAAAACTAGATACTTCGATTCTTCTGCCCGTCGTCTCGTTCCACGCTTCCTCCTACGTTCCTTTGTACTGTTTGACACCTCTATTCTCATGTTATCATGAGAATCATCTATCCTCAAGCTTCCATGAGGATCGCTAAGTTCCGAAGAGAAGATACATCTGTACCACATTTTCTATTTCATTTCCAAGGAATTTAGGAAGCATGTTTATGTAATACGGTCTAAGCTCAAAATTTATTCCATTTGTTTCGGGGAGCCTAATGCAAGAGGGGATTGTATTCCTAATGGGATAGCACATATCTTGAAGAATGGGTGGATTAGGATACGCCATTTCTATGATTGGTTCAAAATGAATTAAACGATGAGAATTATCCCTAACCCAAGTTTGCATACACCAAAACTATTTCTTTTTATATTTTTTTATAAAAGTTAGTTTTTTTAATGAGGAGAGAATGGAAAAAGAGGAAAATCCTAACTAAAACAAATCAAAATCAATCACTTTTCAATCACTCTAACTTTAGGATTAAGCCTAACTCAACTAGACTAGCTCCTAACCAAAAACTCCTAGAGTGAAAAGATTAAAATTTTACCCGGGTAGTTAGCCAGGTAAGGATAGTACTAGAGGGTGATCATAGATCAATTAAGTACCTCGTTCCTTATGGAGCGCTTTACGCAACTCCTAAACCTTGTCTTAGATACAAACTAATCCAAGAAAACTTAAACCGGTTCACTTAAGGATTTTTTGTTCCTTATTGAGCTCGAATCCTTAGGGCCAATATCTAATGAGTTTTATTAGGCTTGGGTGGTGTAGTAAGGAATTAATTATTTTTGGGCTAAGGAAAGGGTGATGAATTCCCTCACCTTATCTTGATTATGGAGTTTTGCCCTTAAAAATATTTTTAAGTGTGTGCCAAATTAAGATGCTCAAATTACTTAGTGAATTCCTACTAACAATGTGAAATGCAACCCTATGAATTAAAAGCAACTAAAAAGGATGGAAAAGAAAAAAATCTTTTTATTTAATTAGGGTTAACAATCAAACAAATGAGAAGAGGGAAATTGTTTGAATTTATTATCTTGTTAGTAAATGTCAAAGTGGAGGAGGAATTTTATTATGGTCAACGAAAATAAAATCTTTTTTTAAGTCCTAATTGTCTCTAATTGTGAAGAAGTAGCTAAAGGGTGGAATTAAAATTTCTAGAAAGAAGAGTTACCTACAAGCAAATCTTTAAATCTTAGTTCTCCAATCCGCGATCTTCAAGCTCCAAGCGTTTCCTTCACAATAAACACACAAGTTAAAGAACCAAAATAATTTAAACCTACTTATGCACCTTCCCTGGCAACGGCGCCAAAAACTTGATGTGGCATAAACATGTACCAAAAAATATTGCAAGTACACAACTGTGTCAAGTTATAGTATAAATATATCGATCCCACGATGAAAGTGTTTTGTAGGAGAAAATATAAAATTGGTTCTTATGTTGTGTATGTGACAAATAGGAGTAATGAGTGAATGTGATTATGAAGAGATTAAGAGGGTGATAGTGTGTAAATAGGCACAAAATGTAAGTGAGAGTGGATGTGACAATGAATGAATGATTTCCACAAGGAGAGATGAATAAAATCAAGAATCAAAAATGAAAATCAAGAATGAAAATAAAATTCAAGAAAGTAAAGATCGCAGATTCAATTAAAGATATGGGTAATCTAAAATTAAATCCACTTCTTAGAAAATAATGATTGCTAGAGGATTTTAGCCTAAAGACGAATCAAAGAAAATAAAAATAAACAAAAAGAAAAACTAAACCCAAGAGGGTTCTAGCTTTAAGGTGAATAGTGCAAGAAATTAAAATCTAACTACAAAATAAATTACAAAACCTAGACTACAAAATAAATTGTAAGAATTAAATGCAAGAAAATAAATCTACTCTATAAACATGAAATAAATCTAATCTATAAGCATGAAATAAATCTAAGGCAAGAGGGTTCTAGCCACTTAGCTATTTAAACATGAAAATAAAATCTAACTACAAGCATGAAAATAAATCTAAACTAATAAGCAATAAAAAAGAAATAAGAAAAACAAACCTTCAAATTAATCTCCATCTTCATCTTCATCTTCATCATCCAACAAAGAGAAGAAAAGAAAATTTTAAAGTGATGAAAAAAATTCTTTTATTAATTATAATAAAAAGTTATAAATTTGGAAGACCTTCTCAATTAAGAGTAGCCCTCCTCTCCAAAAGGAGTTACAAAAATTTTCACACCCCTAACCCCTTACTCTCTACCCCTATTTATAGTAAACATCAGTGAATGAGGTCCTTTGGATTGAATCCTTATCCAAAACCATCAAAAATCAGCCATTGATCTGTAACTGACTCGTCTGTATCGATACTAGATCGATGCTGGCATCGATGCTGGTATCGACGCCAGCATCGATGCTGGCATTAATGTCCAATCAAAAATCTGCCTCAGCACATGGCTTCATCTAGTCGAGATAGGCGATTTTCATATATTATATGTTAAATTCCGCCTTCCAGATTGAGAGATATCGTCCTTTCTTTACGGCCAACCATCTTGAATACATTTTGTTTTCACATTTGATTTTTTTATTTTCTTCGGCTTCTACAAGCTACTCGGCTTGATTCTGAGATTTGGATTTTTGGCTCTTGCTTGTGTTCTTCATTTAATTCATGAGCTTTTGTTGAGAGATGGGATTTTTGGGCTTTATTCTTCATTAACCTACAATTAAAGATAAAAACAATTATTAGTAGTATATTTATTCATTAAAAATAGATAATGAGGGTATAAAATTATTATAAAATGTGATTATCAGTGGACCTCTCATTCATGGAAAGAATCGAGAGAGGATTTTGGTTGTGGTCCTACTATTTAAAGGTTTAACCAAGTGGGAGTGAAAGTATAAATCACAATGGGGGTTTTAGATGTCAAATGACGAGACCTTGACATGAATGGAATTTGATAATTGCAATAGACCGTTCGAATTAAAATTTCCAGTGCTGTGTCAGGACTTTAACAGTGGGAGTTTAGTGTTTATCACTTTGTTTGTAATAACCGGGTTATCCCTAAGAATATTATATGTAACATTCTTCCAAAAACTTTCCATTACATGAATCATCCACCCTCAGCTTCCTTTGCGAAACTGGGTCTAACATTGTACTTAGTTGGATGACCGGGTTATCCTTAAGAATACCAGGCATGGCACTTTCTAGGAACTTCCCATGAAAGAAAAGAAACAGTAGAGTATGCATGGAGCAGTTTAACCTCATATACCTGTTGGAGGATTGAGAAGCAGTTTATACTCGTATACTCTTCGGAGTGCTGCCGTTCTCATTCGGCTTATCCCAGCATTATGATGCCGGCTTCAACCAAGGTTTGGATGTTATTCTTAAGAGCGAAGAAAGCCTTCGTAGGATGAAGGATCCTCATGTGGTACGCACAGTTCTTTGGATCCGAAGTATTATCAGCTTCCTCCTGATTTGCGATAGGTGGCAGCTTGATCTTGTTGTTTTTAAGAAGGGACTCAAAAATAGCTGGAACGTCTTCGTTCTTGAAGCAATAATCTTTTTGGAGCCTTGAATCCGAAGTCTTTTGCTATCTCCGGAGTTGTTGCTGTGACGTCTGATTAACATCAAATCTTCGTTGCCAGAAATCATGCCCAAGTGGGACTTGAAGTAGATCAGATGTTGAGTGGGCGAACCCTTCCCATCGAACGGCGTGAAATTGATCAGGTTGAATTTTGCTAGATACGGGATCGACTCTAATTCTCTTGGGTAAGGACACAGAATACGAGTCTTCTTCACCTCTCGAGCAGACATCAGAGCATTAATTTTGCTCTCGAGGTCTTTCATCCTTTCATCCTTATCTGTATCATGCTTTGGACGATTTCTAAGAGGAACAACACGGTCACCCCCGACATTGTCATCTTCGGTGGGACCACCCAGCGTTTTGATCAACCAGAGGATTGTCTTCATCGAGGTGTTCGTCCACATCTGAATCGCTACCTACTTGGTTAGTAATGTTGCGACGGCTGGATTTACCAAGTTGATTGGATAGAGACCGAATCTGTTGGTCATGCTCTTCCTTCATCCGCATCATGGCCATTTCTAATTCGAACTTGAAGTTCTCTTTTTACTTAGCCAAAGCATCCTCGATGATTTTGAACATTTGCTCAGTGTTGATCATAAGTGCGTTGTGGGATTATCCTGGGCTTGATACCGTATTATCAAAAGTTATTGTAGAGTTGGCATCTGATGCTTCATCATCTGAGGATAATCCCCTCTGCATTCTCTGATAATCCCTTTGTCTAATGGTTCCTGATCGCAACCGGGTTAGACGATACGATATGAGCGGGTCAGAACTAGAAGGTCGAGTTGACTTTCCTCTATCAGCCATGTTAATTATAACTTTTGGAAGTTCGTCATTTTGAACGGCTGATCTTTTTCTATGGAAATGATTTGGCTTGGACTTAGATGTTCTGGTAGAGATCTTTTTCAATACCGAGAGCCCTTGTGGAGCGGTCTTGGGGTAGTTACACACTGATAATACTACCCTGATTCGTTTGATGCACGAATAATAAAAGTCTGTCTCCCAGGTATCTCTCTTTTAAGATCTGTTTGTACCCCCAGCCTGATAGTACAACTCATCGGCATGATGACCGGAGCAATCTATCATGTGTTGGCATGACTTCTCAGGTATAACGCCGTTGTCTGACAAACACGTTTTCTTCTTAGGATTTATTGCCTTGTTGGCACTCTTAAGAGTCGCACGTTTTGAGCTACGCCCTCATGAGCATGGGACCTTAACGGCCTCTTGAACCTTGACTCGTAGTCCGATGCGTTCGATTACTTGGGTTTTCTCCTTATGAGAAGGCTTTATATTATCATGAGGGCGTGCGCGACCCCCAGCTCTTTGAGTTGCTCGGGGCTCATTCACTTGTCCCAGGTGTTCTTTAATAGGAGTTTTTCCTCGATCTTCGTGTAAAGGATCCAGGCGATCCCTCAATGGAATTCTAAATCTGGAGAGATTCACACTGCCGTAGTGCTCCACCGGAGGCGCAGGAGCGGAAGGAGTGGGATCAGGTAGAGACGCCTTAACTGTCTTCAGTGTAGTTTTAGGTGTTGTCTTGGGCTTTGGAACCCAAACCTGCTTAGGTCTTGGTGGCTTTTTGACCACCTCTTCCTTTTGCAATTCTCATGCCTTTCGCACAAGGATCTATGCATGTGCAAGAAGTGCGCGGTGCTTCTGGATGCGCTCCTCGAGAGTAGAATGAGTTCGTTTGACATGAACCTATTTGTTAATTGGAGGTTGGGAGGAAGATCCCGATGCTTGTTGTGGCGATAGCTTAGCCACTTGGCGCTTTCTGAACTCCAAATCTGCTTGGTAACGGAGTTCATCCACCTGATCCAAAGCCTTGGCGAGTTGGTGCGCGAGGCGTTGGTATTGCCTTTGACGTGCTCTCTTTGATAGAGTTGGCGTGCCTTCAGCAGTTAACTCCTTGATCAAGGTGGAGTTCAAATCTGCAGATCTGGCTTTATTGGATGCCGACAGATCATTGCGAGGTACAACTACAGCAGTGGTAGCGTAGAGATCGCCTTCTTGAGTCTTAAGATCTAAAGACCAACGGATCTTCCGGGAGGAGGAGACCTTCATGCGCTTATGAGGAGAGACTGATCTGGAGGAGGAGGAAGAGATATACTCTTTGAATTTCTACTGGTCGAATTCATATTTGACCTCTTCGTTCACCGGGATCTTGATCGTTGGCTGCGGTACGACAACATTTGTAGTTACGGTGTTAGCTCTCATTGTGGTTGCTAGCTTGTTTGGGGAGAAAATTGATTTCTTCATTGATGAGTTCATTACAACTTTATATGTCTACAACAAACTCAAAGAAATAGTCTTTTTATAAGACTTTCAACAAATATTACAACTTTCTTTTGAACAAATGCAGCAGATGTTTATCCTTCACTGCTTGTGTGGGATCTTGGCCTGTGACGGGGATGTTAATATCCGTGGACTACCAAATGATCAGATTAGATCCGGAGTTTTATTGATTCACGAAGGGATCAAGAAACCGAAGCAATTATCTCGATAATAGTGAGATAATCACTCTTCTCAAGATCACCGCAACAGGGCAATCTCAAGGGAAGGAAGTAGGAACTATAGATCTGACGAGCTCCTTTTCTCTATGATGATTGAAACCAAGAAATGTAGGCCTGCCTACCATCCACACTAGAATAGATAGATTTTTTTGAAAAAATTTGCTAGTGGAGGAAGACCTCCTAGGGATAAGAGACATAGGGCTGAGGAGAGAGCTAAAAAAGGATCTTTCGTGTATAATCCTGCATAATCTCGAATATTATCAGTTCGGGTACGTAGACCAAATGATACAATGCGAGCAAAAGTTCCTAGATTCCGAACTCGATCCGATCTCCTCCTCTCTTCTGAAATTTGTGCTCCTTCAGTCTTCAATTCAGCAAGGCTTCGCCAACACTCGAGAATTCCAGATCTAAAAAAAAGGCCATGGGGCTGTATTTATAGGCTTTGAGACCTCTGTTTTTAGATAAGAATGGCCGATTCACTCTTATCCTCACTCATAACCACTTTATCACGTTCTAGGACTGGTTCAGATCAGTTGGAACAAATCCAGGTGGTTAACATCGAAAAACGGCTTGAAACTACAAAAAATTAGTTTTTGAGGCTACGGATGCCCACGATGTCTCGGTAGTGGCCGAGACACCTGTGAGTGTCACGGCCAAGCCCGAGACACCTATGGGTGTCTCGTCGAGGCCTGAAACATTGTTTTACGCATTCTGTCCGTTTTCGTCGTATCTTTATCATCCAAACTCAGAATTATGTGATTCAAAGTGCGTAGGAAAGCTGACGAGGTGATCTACAAACTCCTATAGTTGGATCATATATGGAGCAGATAAGATATGATGGGTGCTTCATCTTTTATCAGCGAAGCGTGGCTCCCGATCAGTTCATATTCTTGTTATTCTGCAGTTCTGTTGCTTCACACGGTTTGTTAACTTACTTCATGCGTTTATCAACATCAATTAAGCTTCTATGACCCGAATAGTGACGTTCATCGTCTTCTCTCTGTCTCAAGCTGTGTGTGGGAATCCGTGGGCAATTTTTGACACCTACAATAATATTATAATATAATATATCATTAGTGTGGGGGAATACATTAGGTAGAAGGGTATAATAGTTATAGGAAGTCTCATATCATTAATACTATGATAGATCTTCTTACTATCCATTTTGGAGATTAGAGGAAAGTCCTAATCTCATTCGTGCCCTATTAAAAATCTATGGATATTCAAATCCCAACCCCTTTCCCACAGAGGATCAAATGACGCCTATGTTATTTTCCAATAAAAACTCTTTCTACAAAATATCTAATATCATCATGTATAATGTTTTTTATTTTAAAAATGACAAAGTTTTATTTAGACTTATAAAAGATGGGTTAATGCCTAAGTTATCTAAATTTACATTTCAAACTTAACATTGTACTTTTTCTAAGAAAAACCTACCACTCAAATTATCTACTTTAAGTGGTTGAAAAGGTATCTATTCTCTTCTTCTCATGACATTAAAAAAATACTGTCTCTTTCTTCATAAGCATTTAATGTATTAGTTAATAGATGATATGTAAGTTATAGCCTATAAAGAATTATAATCAACCATCTCTCTTATTACATATGGTAGTTTTACACATTCAAATTATGTATATAGCAACATATCCAAAGAAATCAAAACAATTTGTGTGAGCATGGAAAAACTACTTGTTATCACATAATGACAAAGATAATCCCCCCAACTTTGGTATTAATTGTTAAATTTTTTGGTTAAAATCGCTTTCCAAAATGATTTTTTAAACTATATATATATATTAACTACTAGTATTTTTTTATAAATCCTTAGTAGCCTAGTAGAAAGTAAAAGTTTTGGTGTTTCAAAAGGTCCTCTATTCGAGGCTTACCAACGACAAGCCGAGAATTGTTTTGTTTTAATTAATCTCTCATAAGTTCTAGTAGGTCGTGGGCTCGTGGACCGTGAACCAATGGGCCGGGGATCTGGGCTAATCGGGCTTATGCACTAAGTGACGCTTTGTATGATGCACTTTGGACTTCGCACGGTGGCATCGGAGCTAGGTGGTGCCCTTTGGCGCCACGTTGGCTGCCATTATGGCCACCATAAAGGTTGCCTCGCAGGCTGCTTCGTAGCATGTAGACGAGCTTCACATTCGCACGATGGTACATTCCTAGGGTTCTCGAGATTAGACGACGCTCCTCTATTTGATGAGGTTCAACAATTTGACGAGACTTGTTTGGTTGACGAGGTTCGCCCGTTCGACGAGGTTCGTCTAATTTTTGTGACTCGTTTGATTGACCTGTTTGACGAGGTTCGTCCATTCGACGAGGTTCGTCTTACTGATGAGGTTCGTCTGATTTGCGAAACTCTTTTGTTTGACGAGGTTTTCTAATGAGGTTTGTCTTACTAACGAGGTTCGTCTGATTTGCGAGTCTCGTTTGATTGAACCGTCCGATGAGGTTCGTCTGCTCAACGAAGATCATCTTACTGATGATGTTCGTCTGATTTGTGAAACTCGTTTGTTTAATGAGGTTCTCCCGATTGACAAGGTTCGTCTGATTTACTGCAATGTGCAACGCGACCTTCGCGTTCAGGCGTTACTGCATGCAGTAGTTACAACAACATTTAAATCAATTGATGTTATAATCATAATGATTTGTAACAGTCACATTAATTGTAGGTGACTCTTGAGCTAGCCTTAGAGGCTTATAAATAGTGCCTCTTGGGGTAACTCTTGGAGAGCTCTTGGATACACACGAAAATACATTGAGCTGTTATGCTGTTGCTGCTGTTGCAGAGCCTAGGCCCGAAGGATTTTACCTAAAGTAGAAGGTTTAATATATTGAGGAGATCTTTGCCTTGACCAAAAGGTCTTATAGATCAAGGAGATCTTGACAATACTTGGTTGGTGCACACCATTGTATTATACTGCTGTTCCTGAAAGTAGTTTGGCCTTGACATCCTTACACCGGAGTAGGCAAATATTACTTTAAGCACAACGTTTTACAAATACACAACAATTAACTTAAAAAGTTTGAAATTATAGTACATCAACTTTCACTATTTTATTTTAGATTTAACCATAATCTCCAACAATCTTAAAGTAATATTTGAGATCTACCATGGATCCCACGAGAACTCTTGAAGTGGACTATCTCAAGTTAGAGAATTTTGACGGATCTAATTTTAACACATGGTGTCGGAAAGTGATTTTCGGGATGCAACTCCTGAAAATCTACTATTGGATTTCTAAGGAGAAACTTAACTTTGAAGAAGATTCTAAATCTAAAGCCTCTTGGTTAAAGATGATCATCTCTGCAGGAGTTATCTCTTTCACTTCCTAGTCGATCATCTGGAAGATGCTTACACCAACAAGCCCTCTGCAAAGGAAATCTGGAATGCTTTGAAGGACTAATACAAGGATGAGGAGAAGCATTCTAAGTTTCTAGACTTTAAATTCGAAGATGACACTAAGGTTTTACCTCAAGTCAAAGAGCTTGAAAAGCTTGTTATGAAGCTGAAGGATGAAAAGATCAATCTTTATCAAACCTTCATTTCTGGCGTAATTGTCAACAAGCTTCCTCCATCTTGGATGTTATTTTCCACGGACATTCAAAGATAGAAAAGATAGGTGACTCTGTCTAAATTTGAAGAGGTTCATTCGGATCGAGGACGAGATTCAAATGTACACGAAGGATAAGCTCCTTGCTAAGCAGAAGGCATCTGCTAGCATGGTAGCTGCTAACTCTAAGAAGGATACTAGTTCTTCTTCCAAGAAGAAGAAGAAGTCATTTAACAAAAAGATGAACCAAAACCTGAAGAATCTAAATGTTCAAAAGAAATATTTCAAGAAGAGCGGTAAATGCTTCAACTGTGGGAAGCAAGGAAATTTTGCCAAGGACTGTAAAGCACCAAAAAAGGGAACAACACACATTGTTAATCAAGTTGATAATTGTGTGACTATGCTCTTCCAAGTGACAACACCCAACAACATCTCTGATTGGTGGTTAGATACAAGTGCTACCTATCATGTCTGTTCCAACAGAGATTTGTTCTCTTATTATGTTACTGCCAAAGAGAATGTATTAATGGCTGATCGTTCTGTGATTTATATTCTTGGAACTGGGATTATGGTGCTGACTCTTTCTTCAAGAAAGACTCTCACATTGAAGAATGTGAAATATGTTCACTCAATTACCACAAACTTAGTCTCTGAAAGCCTGCTGTGTGACGCCAGTATGAGGCTGGATTTCCAAGGAAGAAAGATTGTGTTATCTTTTAAGAAAATATATTTTAGTAATGTATATCGTACTAATGGCATGTATAAGATTAGTACTATTATAGCCAACTCACTTATAAATGAAGTATCCTCTTCTTCTTACTCCTATGTATTATGACACAATAGGTTGGAACATGTAAATTATAGAAAGCTGTCTAACATGAAAAATTAGGATTACTTTCAAAATGTGGGGGTAACAAATATGAGAAGTGTGAAGTCTGTGCACAAGTGAAGCTGATAAGGAAGCCCTTTCCAAGTTTTACAAGGATCACCAACCTATTGGATCTGATTCACTCAGATACTTGTGATTTTAAGAGCTTCGTCACTCAAGGCGACATGAAGTACTTTATCTCCTTCATTGATGATCATTCTCACTTCTATCACATCTACCTACTAAAATCTAAAGATGAAGCCTTTAGCAAGTTTATTGAGTTTCGGACTCGTGTGGAGAAGCAGCTAGGACTTTAGGTGAAAAGACTCAGGAGCAACAGAGGAGGAGAGTACCGATCTAAGGAGTCGGAAGTATACTTCAAGGAGCATGGAATCATTACTGAAACTACGGCTTTGTATTCTCCACAATCTAATGGGATTACAGAAAGGAAGAATCATACATTAACTGAGATGGTGAATTCCATGCTAATCACATTTGGTCTACCTACCTGCTATTGGGCAGATGCTTTGCTGATGGCAAACTGAATTCCGAACAAAGTATCATATTCCAAAATTGATAGTACTCCTCATTAGTTATGGTTAGGATATCCAGATCCTTTGGATAGTCTCAAAGTGTGGGGGTGTCTCGCGTATGTTCGAGTTCCAGATATCAAAAGGCCTAAGCTCGAACCAAAGGAAAATAGATGTGTGTTTCTTGGCTATGCTGAAGATAGCAATGCTTGTAGGTTCCTTAACCTTGAAACCAACTCCATCATTAAAGTTTGGTATGCAGAGTTCTTTGAGGGTACGTTTATCAAAGATAAATATTTATTATTCAAAGATATAGCAGAGAATGCTAATATGTGAGATGCAACAGAGGAGCCAGTTTCACGAGAAATTGAAAGTGTCAATAATGAAGGAGTTATCGAACTACCTTCGAAGTGTGTCAGGAGACAAAAAGATTTTGGAGATGATTTCATCACCTATAATATGGAAGAATATCCATAGACTTTCCAAGAAAAAATGGAGTCAATAGACGTTCTTCTATGGAAAGAAGCTATAGATGATAAGATGGATTTATTGATCCAAAATCATACTTAGGAGCTGGTGGATGTACCTGAAGGTGTAAAGCCTATCAGTTGTAAGTGAAACTTTAAGAAGAAGCTTCGTCCTGATGGTACTTGTTTGTTGGAAAATTTGTAATAAAAGGATTGAAAGAAAATTGACTTGTATTCCTTCGATCTCAATTACAATTCGATTACAAAAAAGAGGAGATTGAATTTGATTCTCCCCTTTGTTAAAAACTGGGCTCTTCTCGGTAGCGATGGAGTGCCTCATTCGAATGTTTGCGTTGAATTTGCTCTCCGTTGATGATCCGACCGTCTTGTATCTCATGGGAACAATGAACTTTTGTGGTAAATTTGAGGAATAACTCTTAACGAGTTTTTAGAACTCAGAACGAGCTAGAACTCTGTGAAAAGAGTTGTTAGAACCAGATAATCGGTTGATAAGCCAAATAGATTTGTTTGTTGTTGAAGAATCTGATCTTTTAACTGCTAAGAACTCTACTGATTTCGGAGATGATTTGATCTTCGAAATCTAGTCGAACCTCTCCCTCAATCTGAACTCCGTGCGGTTTTGATCTTCCAAATCTTCAACCCCCTTACTCGGTTGAGTAAGGCGGTTATTTATAAGAGGATAAGGGGTGTAACCAACCCCAAAATCCACTCCTAAGTGGGCGAAAATCCCTCAAATCGTGAGGGAATCGGTTTTGAAACCGTCCAACTCGTTTTTGAATGAGTCAAACGCCTAACTCGGCGTTCAGGACCCTAACTTCGCATTTTAGAATTGAGACACGGAGTTGGATGTTGACTGAACGTCAAAAACACGAGGGCCGCTCGTGTTTTGCTTGTTGCAGCTTGGAAACGAGGGGGTCGCCTACATTTCAAAAATTGTAACGCGAAGATGAGTTTCGCGTTTTAAAAGGGGCTAATTGACTTGTAACCTCTTATGAAGAGCACCGCAAGAACCATTGTTTTGTAATCCTCGCGTTAGCTATTATGGGGTGTGACAGTCGTCAGATTGTAACTCTCACTGTTGATTGCGATGACCACTGAATAGAGTTTTCATCAGTCATCGGAAGTATCGTTGAATTGTAACTCTTCTCGATCTATGTGAAAAGCCCTCCATTTGCCACTTGCATTTGTTAGCATGAAAGTCATCTGATTATAACTTTCATCATTGAAGCTTGATAGGGATTAGCTATCTATTGTGATTTTTAGACAGCCTACAGAACCCCCTCCAAAGTTTTCGAAAGTTCGCGGTTGGCTGGGACGAATTTTCGGAATACTTTGGATCCCAAAATTTAGTTGATTGGTTGTTCATTCCATCTGATATGAAGACATCGTGAACCTGGTTGTCAGAATGCTAAAATTCTGTTTCTTCAAACCAAACAATGTAACTTTTGGGTCTTGATGACAACAAACTTAGTCAAACAAGCTAAAATCCAAGTCATTGCTGATGATTTTGTCTAGGTGTTTGAAATACTTTACTCAATCTACGATGAAGTGTATTCATCGGATCTCGTCTGGATCCTTAAGATACTCCACTCGATCTGCGATGAGGTGTATTCATCGGATTTCGTCTAGATCCATAAGATACTCCACTCGATCTGCGATGAGGTGTATTCATCGGTTCGTCTGGATCCTTTAGATACCCCACTCGATCTGCGATGAGGTATATTCTTTTATCCAGAGAATTCTTGTAGGCATTGATGAACACTCGAAATGCAGCTTTCAGCTTCATTGATCTTGGTGGGAATGTTAAGTAATTTAGAAGAATGAGTTGCGCGCGATTCCTGTCTTCATTAATCTTTGTTGGGATGTTAAGCCACTTAGAAGAATGAGGTGCGCGTCGCTCCCGCCTTTATTCGTCTTTGTGGGAATGTTAAGATACTTAGAAGAATGAGTGGTGCGCCGAATCGTGTCTTTATCACTCTTGGTTGGGATGTTAAGCCACTTAGAAGAATGAGTTGTGCGCAGCTCCTTGCTTCATTAATCTTAGTGGGAATATTAAGCCACTTAGAAGAATGAGTTGTGTGCAGCTCCTGGCTTCATTAATCTTAGTGGGAATATTAAGCCACTTAGAAGAATGAGTTGTGCACCGGATCGAGTTTGATGGTTTTAACGTTGCTGATTGTAATCTGTCTGTACTCATCCAACAGACTCCACAGCGGAATCGTCTGTTTCTTCTCAGCTTTGATCACCTTGATGACCACTGTTAGCTCTTCTTTTATTTATTTGGAGCTGCATCGTAGCCTTGGTTGTTGAGATGTTACTATTGTAGCTGTCCAAATGCATAGATGAATTCCGCATTTAGGGATTGGAACGCGTGGGTGAAATCCGTGCTTGAGAACTAGAACGCGTGGATGAATTACGCGTCTGGAAGTTCAACTAACTCGAACGCTGAAATCGAGTTTGGGTGGGATTCTGGCCTAGAATCCTGTTCCAATTTGACAGCTCATGGCTGTCTATAAATAGACCGTTGGGGGTCAAACCAAGAGCCATTCGACTCTTCTTGAAATTTTAACGAAAACTTTCGTTCTTATCTCCGGTGAACACTGTGCCTCTCTTTCTTCGACCAAAGCAATAGCGCCTAAGAATAAAACTGTTTCTCGCTCTTCCAAGCCCGTCGTCACCGCAGCTCAGGGTTCGTCGCTATCTGCTTCAGCCACTGGTGTCGTGTCTCAGGCGAGCGTGCCGCCGCCTCAACTCCCTTTAATCGGTGGTGAGTATGACCTTTGTGGTCGTCAAACTCGCTGTGGTGAGTTTTGATCAACGAGGAGACTCATTTCAATAACGCGGGGCTGGACTCTGTCGTTTGGTATTTTTGATGTGGAGTTCAACCTCTATGTTCGAGATTTTCGATGCGAGGCTCTATCTCCGCGTCTGAGATTTTCGACGCGAGGCTAGATCTCCACGTCTATGATTTTCGACGCGTGGTTCTATCTCCGCGTCTAAGTTTTTTGACGCGAGGTTCTATCTCCGCGTCTGAGATTTTTGACGCGAGGCTAGATCTCCACGTCTATGATTTTTGACGTGAGGTTTGATTTCCGCGTCTAAGATTTTTGACGCGAGGTTCGATCTTCGCGTCTTAGATTTACCTTTGCATTGTCTGACTCTTTTCTTTATTTTGTAGTGCGTCATACTAGCGAGCCTCTTTCTTTCCGTCATCACTTTGGGCATGAAGGCGGCGTGGATCCAAACATGGCATTTAATCTTCGCCAAGAACTCCTGGTTTTCAGGATTACTGAGAAGAATCGTGTGCAAATGATCACCCAGGCTTCTCCTGAAACTCTTCGGATGTTGGTTACGGACACTAAGCCTTAGAGCCTGAGCCCTAAACCAATAGTCAAACCAGGATTCCTCTTTGGGGATTTTGTTGACTTTGAAGCAGGTGTCGCTTACGGTGGGGACTACAAATGGCTGAGAAAAGTCAGAGACCGTAACCTTTTCCTGCCTAATATGGAGAGAATGTTCCCCCTATCGTATTTCCAATGTGCTTCTATCCCAAGGCGTATGGATTGGAGCCTTGTCAAGGATCAAGATAGGGTTGTTCTTGGCACTCTAACTTTTCAAGGAGTCCGCATAGTTGGTTATAACAGACAGGTAATGGCTTTACGGCCATGCCTGTTCTCCAAAGAATACCCGATGGTGAAGTGGTCAGCCTGGCAAATACTTCTGTCAAGAAATGGCGAAGAAAGGAGAATTTTCCGCACAAGGATTTAGAACTCCTGGTTGGGTTCATTCTCCGGTGACAGGGTGGTGGACCCGGATGACCAACTTTGTTATGGAGGAATTGGTGGCACCTCTTACTTGAGCTGGCCTGAAGATTCCGGTATGGGCTACTAAGTTTGGGATCGTCCAGAGCCATTTTCATTTCTTCTCTATATTAGAGAAGTACAATCCTGAGACTTACACATTCTTCATCCCGGTGGGGGAGTTAGGCTTCGCTCTTCATGAGATGCATGAAGTCTCAGGTCTTCTTCTTGGGGATTTACCATATGAAGAATTTGTTCCGGGATCAACAAAACTTAAAATTTTAAAGAAGACCAGCCCCGAAGTTTACTCTACTCTTTGGGAAGTCATGTGTCACTTCCACATTTGTATGCAGCAGACGGGGGCTCATGGAGGCGGTATCAAACAAGTGTCTTGGGTGGAGTATTTATTCCAGAACCTGACTAATAAGGGAGCTTTGGTGACCAGATTGTCTGCAAGTACTCTGGAGGAGGTTTAAGCCCGAATCGACGTTGCTACCTTCCATTCTACCAACGAGGCCAAGGAAGATATTTTCCTAGCTCATACGGAGTTTGAAAGCTTCCACTATCAAGCTCTGATTCTAATTTCAGACACGGCACTGTTGGCTGGATTCTTGATGCTGTGGCTCAAGCGGTGCGTCGTTCCTACCAGGCCAATTGATGCTCTCGCTATTGAGGTGATCTACCCAGCTGTTATTTTGGCACACGGGAGGCCATTGAATCTGCTTTACGCCATGGTAGGTTGCTTGTAGAGCGGGCTACGTGAGTTGGCCATGGATTTTATTGATATTACAGAGGTGGAGTCTAGTGGCAATAAGGCTTTTAAAACTCCCAATCCCCGGATACCATTGCCTTATACTTATCTGATAGCTTGGTATGTGCTTCACTGTCCTCTCCTAATGAGTGCAGCCTCTTCTCCAAGAGACTCATTCATCCCGTTTGTACAACGACTAGAATCTGCAAAATGGGAGGGGAGTTATATGGTTAGAATTCACCAGATCTTATCGCGAGACACCCACTACCACATTTTCCGTTGTTTTCCCGATTTTGAAGGCGGAGTCTATAGAGTAGAGTATCAGGACGTGGCGGGTCCTAACGGATTCACCCAACTGAGCGGGGGTGTTTTTCATTGGCTCCTCTCTATTAGGCCAGGCTACCTGATCTTCCGGCAAGGCGATAAATGTTTCCTCGAGCCCTACCAACCCTATAGGTTCTCTCACCAATTTGGGTATGATCAGCTATATGTTGAGAACCCTCGACCCCAGCTCTCAGTTGTGAGCAACTTATATGAAGGGGACAGAGCTTGGTACTATTTCGTGGCAGGTTGTACCAAAGACACCTTCGAGCTTCCCCACAAAACACCCAACTCTTACACTTGCATGAGCTTCTGCAACTGGTATTTGTTGGCCTTCTTATTTTGATGATGTTTAACAAACAATTTACCACTAATGTTGTTTGTCTAGTATTTGTATTTTTCTATGTATTATAGACAAACAACTTAGTTGGAGGATGGATGGAATAGAGCTTCAACGATCATATCCAATAGAGGTTGGAGGAATAGTGGAGTGAAGCCTTGCAATTCAAAGTTAAAGATCAAGTTCAAGCTTCATCCACGAGATTACAAAGAAGAGCTTATTGAAGATCAAGATCTAGCTTGGGTAACTTAGTTTAGGTTTTATATTATGTGTGTTAAGTACCTTAAGCTCAATATCATATACACACACGTATTTGGTTTCTATGTATATATATAGTTATATATATACATGCATGGTTTTGGGTTTTCATGCTTTGGACACACTTGCAATATACATGAGTTTTCACAAATAGAAATTCAATTTAAGAAAATATTTTTCTAACATGTTTGTTTTCATGTTTACAAACATTTCGCAAAGTTTCATCAAGTTTGGAATTGATTTGTTATGTTTAATGGAATTTACAAAATCATATTTTTGTTCGTGCACATGTTCGTGCATGTTTTACAAAACAGATGAGTTTTCATAAATGGGAAATGATATTTAAGAAATTCTTTCTTTGACATGTTTATCTATATGTTTAGAAACTTCTCTCAAAATTTTACTATTTTTGGAGTTGATTTACTATGCCCAATTGATTTTACAAAATTGTGTATGTCAGCAGATTTCCAGAAACAGTATATCTATGTTCAAACATTTATTTCTCTCAACTGGGAAATGCTTTTTCAGAAATTCTTTCTCTAACATGTTCTTATACATGTCTAGAACATTCTCTCAGAAGTTCATAATTTTTGGAGTTGATTTACTATTTTTAATTGATTTTACAGAGCTGGATATATAGTACTACAGTACCAGCGGTTGACCGCTCTACAGTGCGGTCGACCGACGAACTCTATGGAAAACTTCTCCGTTTCTGACCTTGTTCGCAGTCGACCATGATTTTCCTCGGTCGACCGCCGTAGTTCTAACGGCTATTTTTAGAGCCGTTACAGAGTGTTTTTTTTGGTCTTTTCTTGGCTTTCTCTTACCTTTGGGGTTTCATATAAATACCCCCTTTCCTCAATTTTTACAAATATACAAGAGAATATTTTTTAAATAGTTTAACAAGGGTTTAAACTTGTTTAGTATTTGTTTAAGTTTGTTTTAAGAAGCTGTTAATCATTTGAGTGTTTCGGTTTTGTGAATCAATTCCACAAGAGCTTGAGGAGATTATCTATTGAAGTTTGAGCTTCCAACTATCCTCCCTCCATCTCTTGTTATCAATTAAGAAGTTTTCTAAACTCAAACTCTAGCTTTACATTTATATACTTGTTTGATTATCATTGTTCTTAAGCTAGATTTTATATTTGAGTTTAGTTGATTTGATTTTATTTACTCATTGTTACACACACCCACTTGAGCTTATTGTATTTGCATACATAGTATATTAGGGTTGTGAGAGATTGTAACATTGAGTTGTGCTTAATTAAGTTCTCATCTATTGTTGAGAACAAATTTATATTTATTACATTGTGAGTGGTGTAAGGTTTTTAGTGAGCTAGAAAACCGAGTGTGTTGTGAAGTTTTAGGTGAACTAGAAAACCGATTGTGAGGAGTGACGTTGATCGGTGAGCGTTGAAAACCGACATTGTGAGGTGTAAACGTTATTCGGGTGAGCATAGAAAACCCGGTTGTGATAGTAGATTTCTCCCCGGGAGTGGGGAGCGGAGACGTAGGACGGAAGGTCCTAACTCCGTGATCATATTGCTTGTTTGAGTTTATCTTTGGCGTATTTATTTTTACATTTATCTTATATCGCCAATTGTGCATTGCTCATTTATTTCATCCACTATCTTGTTTAGATTATTTACCCTTGTGTTTATATATCCTTGCATATATATATTTCATCATATAGGATATATCTCATTGTTCATATTTCTTATCCTACCTTATATAGTTATATTTCATACTTACTAGGATAACTTGTTAATTAATTTTAATTGGCATAGAATCGGATTAGATTAGCATAAGACCCTAATCACCCCCCCTCTAGGGTCTAACAATTGGTATCAGAGCTTGGTGCTCTTTGATTTAAGGTCTAATCGCCTTGAGTTAAAGCTCCAATTTAGCTTGTTGTGCTAATCTAATTTTGAGCTTTATTTGTATCTTGCTTGCCTTTTATATTATGGATATGCATGGTTTAGGTTATGCCATCAATATTGCTCCTAGATTAGATAATTTCCGCTTTGCCCAATGGTGTGTTATATTTAAACTTTTTGTTCAATCTAAACACTTTGATTTATGGGAAATTATAGATGATACTTATATTGTGCCCACTATGGAGAAATCCAAGTGGAATAAAAATGATCATCGTATGTTTACAATAAACAATATTTTGTTAGAATATTTGCTAAATGCTCTTGATTCATCTATGTCTAACAAATTTGTTCATTTTGATAGTGCTTACACATTATGAAAATTTATTGAAGCACATTAAGGGGAGTTGGAGGCGATCCGACAAGCCTTGGAGGATCCGGCTTCAAGTTCATGTGGAGCATCATGCACACGGCCACTAGGCGATAGCCCTAGTGAGGTTTGCGAGTTCGAAACCATTAATGATTTATCTAATGATGAACTTGCTTGTGCTAGTGAAAAATTATTGCATGCCTTTAGCAAATTGCAAAATGATTTTATTGATTTAAAAAGCAAGCATGAAGATTTAAAATCCGATCATGAGAAGTTAGCTTCCAAATTTGATATCATTTCTCAAGAAAGTATTGCTCTTCAAGAAAACAATGATATGTTAAATTTGGATAATAAAAATTTGAAATTAGATATTGCTAACTTGACTCATGACAAAAATAATGTCATATTAGAAGTAGAGAACATACAAAATGATATTGCTTCCTTTATAAATAACTATTTATGTTCTACTTCTAAAAATGCATATGTGCCTAAAAATGAAGACTTGAATCTTATGAAAAAATGCATTTCATCTTTAGATTCAACTTTGAAAACATGCATTAATAATCATAAGAGGCTTATGGATATGTGTACCAAGTCTAAGTCATCATCCACTCATTACGCACACATATATAGCAAAGTTTACAAGTGCTCTATTTGCGGCCGTAAAGGCCATCTAGCTAAATTTTGCTATGATGCACACAAACATAAAAATGTCAATGCTCCTTGTGCATCTCATGTAGCTTCTTCATCACATGTACACACACATGCACCTATTGTCCATCATAAGCATGCTCACGTGTATAGATGTGATCATTGTGGTCGTTTTGGTCATTTGGCCGATAATTGTTTTGATTTGAAAAAGAAATCTTATTTGCCAAATACTTCTAGTAGACCACATGCTTTTAAATGTGATGTTTGTGGTAGGTTTGAACATCTTGCTAAATTTTGTTTTGATATACAAAAAGCTTCTAAGTTGCAATATGTTCCAAATAGACCATTGTTTGAGAATATTTCTCATTTGCAAAATAATTTTAAAAGAAAATCTTTATTTGCAAATAATTCCCGTGCACGAGCTAATGGTCCACAAAAACAAATGGATCTCTTTCATTGCACAAATTGCAATCGGAATGGTCATTTGAGTGATTATTGCTTTGACCGTGTTAGTGCACCACATGCGCCTAAGAGGGTTCATAACCCTAGGGTTTTGAGCTTTATTGATAGGGGTCATGTCCCTAAATAATCCAGCACCAAGAATGCTTGGGTGCCAAAGTAAATTTTAAATCAAGAATTTTAGTGTTATTTTTCTCTTTCTTAGTTTTGAAAAATGTATTTTAAACTTTTATGAAAACAATTCCACTTATTGGTTAAATTCTTTTGTTTTCATGATTATTGGTTTTGCTTTGATGAGAGGTTTGCATTTATATAACCCTCCGGGTTTATTGGGTGTTTATTCCCAAATCATGTTTACCGGATGCTAGAATGATTATATGGGTTAGAACAAGCTTAAGAGCTTGATATATTGTTGCCTCTCTTGAAATTATTTTGTTAAAGATTTTGTTTTGATTTGTTGCTTTGAATTCATTATATTTCACTTATATGATGATATTTATATGTTTGTGCTCATGGATCATCTATTTGTGCCTTATAATGTATTCTATATGTAATTTGATCAAGCTTTACAAAGAATTTTTTTTAATCAAACATTGTTTTTGAACTTAAATATTAATTTATGATTTCATAAATCTACTATTACACTTGGTTTTTATGTTCTTAGATATGAGACACTATTTTTTTTATATTGATATATTCATATGTGTTCTCATTATCTTTTTCGCATGTGAGGAGTGTTTAGCATATTTTCCATCTATACTTGCTCACATGTTTGCCATGATCTTTTTTGCCTATATTCTATATGGCATTTTGATAGGGGGAGCAATCCCTATATCTTTCTATGTTTTATACTCACATATGCATATTGATAGGAGAAGCTTTCGCTCTCTTAATTCTTTTGTCCCATTTTTGATGTTGTCAAAGGGGGAGAAATTTTGTGAGTATACATTTCCCGTGTTTATATGCATGTGAATTATAATTTATATATTCATTTTCTTTCATGCATATATCCTTTTTGTAAATTGTTTGTCATCATTAAAAAGGGGGAGATTGTTGGCCTTCTTGTTTTGATGATATTTAACAAACAATTTACCACTAATGTTGTTTGTCTAGTATTTGTGTTTTCCTATGTATTATAGACAAATAACGTAGTTGGAGGATGGATGAAATAGAGCTTCAACGATCATATCCAATGGAGGTTGGATGAATAGTGGAGTGAAGCCTTGCAATTCAAAGTTAAAGATCAAGTTCAAGCTTCATCCGCGAGATTGCCAAGAAGAGCTTATTGAAGATCAAGATCTAGTTTGGGTAATTTAGTTTAGATTTTATATTATGTGTGTTAAATACCTCAAGCTCAATATCATATACACACACGTATTTGATTTCTATGTATATATATAGTTATATATATACATGCATGGTTTTGGGTATTTATGCTTTGGACACACTTGCAAAATACATGAGATTTCACAAATGAAAATTCAATTTGAGAAATTATTTTTCTAATATGTTTATTTTCATATTTACAAACATTTCGCAAAGTTTCATCAAGTTTGGAATTGATTTGTTATGTTTAATGGAATTTACATAATCATGTTTTTGTTCGTACACATGTTCGTGCATGTTTTAAAAAACAGATGAGTTTTCATAAACGGGAAGTGATATTTAAGAAATTATTTTTTTGACATGTTTATCTACATGTTTAGAAACTTCTCCCAAAATTTTACTATTTTTGGAATTGATTTACTGTGCCCAATTGATTTTACAAAATTGTGCATGTCAGCAGATTTTCAGAAACTGTATATCTGTGTTCAAACATTTATTTCTCTCAACTGGGAAATTATTTTTCAGAAATTCTTTCTCTAAAATGTTCTTAAACATATCTAGAATCTTTCCTCAAAATTTCATAATTTTTGGAGTTGATTTACTATTTTTAATTGATTTTACAGAGCTGGATATATAGTGCTACAGTACCAGCGGTCGACCGTGCTCCAGTACGGTCGACCGACGAACTCTCTAGAAAACTCCTCCATTTCTGACCTTGTTCGCGGTCGACCGCGATTTTCCTCGGTCGACCGCCGTAGTTCCAACGGCTATTTTTAGAGCCGTTGCAGAGTGTTTTTTTTGGTCTTTTTCTTGGCTTTCTCTTACCTTTGGGGTTTCATATAAATACCCCCTTACCTTAGTTTTTACAAATATACAAGAGAATGATTTTTAAATAGTTTAACAAGGGTTTAAACTTGTTTAGTGTTTGTTTAAGTTTGTTTTAAGAATCTGTTAAGCATTTGAGTGTTTCGGTTTTGTGAATCAATTCCACAAGAGCTTGAGGAGATTATCTATTAAAGTTTGAGCTTCCAACTATCCTCCCTCCATCTCTTGTTATCAATTGAGAAGTTTTCTAAACTCAAACTCTAGCTTTATATTTATATACTTGTTTGATTATCATTGTTCTTAAGCTAGATTTTATATTTGAGTTTAGTTGATTTGATTTGATTTACTCATTGTTACACACACCCACTTGAGCTTATTGTATTTGCATACATAGTATATTAGGGTTGTGAGAGATTGTAACATTGAGTTATGCTTAATTGAGTTCTCATCTATTATAGAGAACAAATTTATATCTGTTACATTATGAGTGGTGTAAGGTTTTCGGTGAGCTAGAAAACCGAGTGTGTTATGAATTTTTCGGTGAACTAGAAAACTGATTGTGAGGAGTGACGTTGATCAGTGAGCATTAAAAACCGACATTGTGAGGTATAAACGTTATTCGGGTGAGCGTAGAAAACCCGGTTGTGATAGTGCATTTCTCCTGGGAGTGGGGAGCGGAGACGTAGGACGGAAGGTCCGAACTCCGTGATCATATTGCTTGTTTGAGTTTGTCTTTGATGTATTTATTTTTGTATTTATCTTATATCGCTAGTTGTGCATTGCTCATTTATTTCATCCACTATCTTGTTTAGATTATTTACCCTTGTGCTTATATATCCTTGCATATATATATTTCATCATATAGGATATATCTCATTGTTCATATTGCTTATCCTAGCTTATATAGTTGTTATATTTCATACTTGCTAGGATAACTTGTTAATTAATTTTAATTAGCATAGAATCGGATTAGATTAGGATAAGACCCTAATCATCCTCCCTCTAGGGTCTAACAGTATTTTGCTGCTTCCCAGACTACCAATTACAACTTGAATACGTCTTGTCTAAAAGACATCAGACATATGTATGCTTCAAGGAGGGGGTCAAAGACATCCCGCCTGAGAGGAATCGATGAGTTTTTATCCATTGAGGACCCTTCTGCTGGATAGGGAGAGGAGCAAGCAGCTGAACCTGCTCCAGTGGAGGAACCCCGGGTGGTAGATTCTTCTACAGCAAGGGCGGCTGGGAAGAGAAAACTCTCAACAGACAAAGCTGGTCAATACAATAAGCAGATCCGCTGGAAATTGATGGCTGGGTCTCCCCCTAGCAGAGGCCCGCAGAAACCAAAATTGATGGCTGACGCTATCCGAGCTGCAGAAGAAGAAGAAAAGCATGAATCCTCGGTTGTAGGTCTGCCCTATAGAACTGGGCTCCGTTCGCATGGCCCGGCTTTATCGAGTGAAGCTTCCTCTCACCATCCCTCCTAGGATGAAGAGAGCGAATTAATGGCCACAGATGCAGAATCTGCTCCAACAACAGACCCTTCCAAGGCTCCTGCATTAGAATCACAGGGCCGTGAAGAGAATCTATCGCCTCCTCCTTCAGCACTAATGCCATCGGCTGGCGGTTTAGGTCTTAGTCCTACAACAGGTCTTATGACCAAATTAGCTGCCGGCACAAGTCTTCCTGAGTCTTCATCTATACGTGATGACGAAGAAGAAGTGGATTATGAAGGCTCCTTAACTGGTGAGGCAGCTGATGAAGATAGAGGGACTGAGGATGCTGAAGTTAGCAACGTGCCAGGTGATGGTGAAGATGACGAAGGACATGATTCCATGGATGACATCACTACTTTTGATGACACTCCTAAGGTCCCATCCGATAAAGCATCCGGTTATACCCCTTTTTACATCTCCAATAAGCCTATTTTTCCTCAAATTCTTCTGCACGTTCTTTCCGTGTTCCGACCCTTTTTTTATGCAGGTTCTCCTCCTCCTGAGACCACCACTGCTTCTCCTCCTACGGAGCATCAGCTTGTGCAGGTGTCAGCTCCTTTGCAGGAGCAACATTTTCCTAGCTCATCTACGGTAGTTGCTTCACCGGCAGCATTGCCCGGGACTATCATTGTAACCCTTCCTCCGGAATCGCAGCTCGTGCAGGCATCAGCTTCTCTACAAGAGCAGCCCTTGCGTGCCTCGTCCACAGCAGCTGCTTCCCCTGCAGGATTGATGAAGATTTCACTTACATCAACAGAGACACGGCCAAGCACATCTCAGGCTAGGGCAATGATGGCTTTGACCTTAAGTCCTTCGCAATTGAATATTTTAACTGCTTCTGTAGCTTCAGCACCCGGGTCTCATGCACCAGTCTTAATGGCTAGGGGAGTATCCCCGAGTATTGTTTCAAGTCTCATGGGCGCACCTGAATTCCTTCAAATTTCTTTGGTGTATTTGAACAGTCTCGCGAAGAAGGTAATTGAATATGTGGTGAGTGGTCAGGGAGCTTTTAACTCCTTCTGACCTCTTCTGGAGGCATGCTTAAATGGAGTTAGAAGTGTGGGAAACACTCCGTGGTTCGAGCGTTGTTCAGAGATTATTCTTCATTTGGAAGAACAGTTACAACACTTTGAAGGCTTGGGTCGCAGAGAGCTTCAACCACAGATTATGTCAACCTTGGTCGGCCTTCAAGTTGTAGAAGTGGCTCGCCGAGAAGCGATGGAGCGGGACATAGCTGAAAGAGAGCGTCAGGTCACAGAGCTTCGCGAGCGTAATATTTGAAAACGAGAGGAGTTAGAACTCTCGACTGCTTCTATGAACTCGCTTCGTAATAGACTTGTTGAAGCTGAAGCTGAGGTTTTGCGACTAAAGGCTGAACTTTCTCGTGAGGAGAACATCGTTAATATCCTTAGTACCCATAATGAAAATGGTGCTTTGGAGTATCACACCCAGGCTCAAGCTTTGGAACATGCCAGGAATGAGGTGGCGGCCCTTATCATACCCAGCGAGGAGGAACTACGGGCTAAGGCTGAAGCCATGGTGCGAGCTAGTCACGAGGAGGAGTTAACTGAAGTCAAGACTCAACTCATCTCTTTCGATTTGATGCGTGAGTGAACTTTGCCTTTGTAATGTTCTTTTAACAAGTTTTTCTTGTATCACTTTCTTTTGGCTTTTGAATAAATAGTGATATTGGTTTCTCATTGTTTCTTACATTTGTCATGTTTTGATTTTATGTAACAAATCACGAGAAATGCCAGGGGTGTAATCCCATCTTAGCATAGATTTACGTGATAGATATCATTTAGAAAATTCTCTCTATTATCATTTAAGATAACTCCAGAAAATCTCTAATTGCTGGGAATAAACATTTTATTATTCTCCCAAAATAGGGCTGACTAGTAGAATTCTTCCCGTGTTACGTTTTTGTTTTAAACACTGAAAGAAGTCTATAAGTGGCAGAAGTGTATTATTAACTTGGCGTGAATTTCCTCATAGAGTGAAATTCACAAATTTTCCTCATTATCGTTAGGGATAATTCAGGAAAGAGTTTAATCCACTGAGGATTTTATGAGAACACTTTTCATGCAGAGGGATAAAAAGGTTCAAGTATGGGGGTTGAATTGTTAGAATGTTCTGTCGGGGCAATTTTGTGAACTTATCGCTCTATTGAGGAGAGTCGATAAGAGGATTTTGTCAGAGGTGTGATTTTAATGTGACGAGAAGGATATTGTGATCGGGGCAATTTTGAGGACTTATCGTTCTATTGGAGAGAGTCGATAAGTTGATTTTTGTCAGAGGTGTGATTTTAACGTAACAAGGGAGATATTGCAATCGAGGTAATTTTGAGGACTTATCGCTCTATTAGAGAGAGTCGATAAGTTGATTTTTGTTAGAGGTGTGATTTTAACGTGATAGGAGAGGAACACATTTTAGCGTCTCTTTGGGGAGGACTGCTAAGTATTTTATCATCAGGGTAATTTGAACAAGATTTGGGGAATTTTACTACCCCATTGAAAAGAGTTGATAAATTGGTTATTTGACACTATGCTGAGGAGAGTTGGTAAATTGACCAAGATTTGAATGGTTTTGGAGATTTATCGTTCTATTGACGAGAATCGATAGATAGGCCTTGACAGAGGAATTGTAGTAATATTGGTAGTGATGACAACTAAAGTCAATGTCTGTGGGGATGATGATCATCTGAGGTGTGATATTAACCTGATGAATATTTAGACTATGCTAAGGAAATACAGAGTTTTAACGGCACTCTGTTAAAAGAATCCATGAACTTAAAGGGTAAGTATCAAGGGTAGACTCTTCATTTGGAAGAATTACAACGCAAAAGTGACTCTTGCGTTTGAGGTTCGAAACGCGATGTTAAAAACCTTCGTAGTGCTGGTCTGAGCCTTGTACTTAGAAATTTAAACGCGGGTATGAACTTTGCGTTTCGAAAAATAGTTGGGATTCTCTCCTAGAATCTCGTACCATCTTAACAGCTTGACGGCTGTTATAAATAGACCTGAATGGTCATGTCAAGAGTCATTCGAATCTTTCCATTTTTGGCTATTTCCAAGAACGAGAACTCTCGTTTGATTTTGACAAGATCTCCGACGAACTTCATCTCCTTCGACCGACGACGCCTTCTCCGACCGATTATATCGATGGCATCGCGACGAATGAACTCTAGCTCCCAGAAAGTCATTGGAGTGACTTTCGAAACGGCATCGGCTGAGGACGCCGATGGTGTTCTTGTTCCTGCAGGAACGTCGTCGTCACCGTCATTGTCGCGGGGGCCTCCCTGTCGTGGTTAGTTGTGACCAAAATAACTTGCTTTGGGCAAGTTTTCTGAAAACCCAAGATGGGTTCTTGACAACGAGGAAGATATCTCTTTTCTGTTTAATGAAAACGCGGAGTTGGGACTCCATGTTTATCATAAAAAACGTGATGTTGGCCCCAGCATTTTTTTATTCTAAACGTGGGTCCTCGAACTCGTACACAAATTGGGGGACAACTCAAGGGGTTGAGACCCGGCTTATTTGAGAAGAAGGATCTCGTTCCAGAGGTGCCGCGTCCAGCGAATATCTTCATTCGCCAATTCATTGCAGCTCAGGGTGAATTCTCTACCCAGATGTTCAGATCCCCAGGATGGGTTTGTTTTGGAGAAAGAGGTTGGTGGACCCGTATGGTTGACTTTGTTCTTGAGGAGCTTAAGGAACCTCTCGTTCAATCGGGCCTCACGATTCCCGTGCTAGCTACTCAACGGGGGGTTGTGCAAAGTTATCACAATTTCTTCGCTATGTTGGAGAAATATAACCCGGACAGCTGCACATTCTTCACACCTATAGGGGAGTTAGGTTTTGCTCTCCATGAGATGCAAGTAGTATCAGGGTTGCCGTTTGGCAGAATTCCATATGAAGAATTCATCACTACCACCGAGGAGCTTTCCCTGTTAAGGGCGGCACATCCAGAAGTTTATGCTACTTTCTGGGAGTTGATGTGCCACTTCCATATATATGCTCAAGTCTTTGGGATGCGTGGAGGGGGCATTATGCATACCGCATGGGCGGAATACCTCTTTCAGAACCTAAACTGGAAAGACGTAGCCGTATCTCGTGTTGCAGCTATTTCTCATAAGGACGCTAAAGCCCAATGCTACTTACAAGACGGACTATGCGGAGGATGATTTTGAGGCTGGTGTTGAATTTGATAGCTTCCACTACCAGACCACAACTACTATTTCTGACACGGCTCTTCTTGCTGGCTTCTTCATGATTTGGTTGAAGCGGTGTGTAGTGCCGTCAAAACCAGTAGAGGCGATATTAGCTGAGGTTGTATACCCAGCTGTTTTATTAGCTCATAGGAGACCCGTGAGCCTCCTCACTGCTATGAAAAGTTGCATAAAAAACAGCTTAAGGATGTTGACCCCTGAACTTCTCGGCGCCTCGGGAATTAAGGCTGCTAGGAAGAAAGCTGGGAAAGCTCCTCAACCACGTATACCAGTACCGTATACGTACTTGGTGGCCTGGTTCGTGCTGCATTGCCCTTCGTTGATGATGGGGGTATCTGAGGTTGATGTTGTTTACCTTCCCTTTGTATAGAGATTGGAATCGACTACGTGGACTAATTCCTACATAGTTAGGGCTCGACAGCTTTTGTCTCGGGGAGACAACAACAGAATTTTCTTTTACGCTCCTAATTTTGATGGAGCTGATGAGGAGCACACCCGCTTCATGGACGTGCTTTTCGAGGGTTTGTCCTCTTTAGAAGAAGGCACCTTCAGATGGCTTCTCATGATTAGGTTGGCCTACCTGGTCTATCGCTTGAGGGGGAAGTGCATCATTGAGCCTTACATGCCTTCTAGATTCGCCAGACAGTTTTGATATGACCAACTTTATGTCGGCAATCCTAACCCGGCGTTGGCTCAAGTTGGGAATTTGTACTAGGGAGCTCACGCATGGTACTTCTTCTCTGCCGGAGGGACCCATGCACACTTTACTTTACCCAATTCGCCACCTGGCTGTTCTATTGTTGCAGATTTTCGCCACTGGTTTGATGAAGCTTGTCGAACCCGAGAATACGACATCTATGCTTCATGCATAAACAAGATTCGGGAGTTGTATAAATCGAGAAGACGTTCTACCAAGACTCGTTTACCAGGAATAGAGGAGTATCTTTCCTATGAACGAGAAGCAGACGGAGCAGTCGAAGCCCCGAAGGAGTTGCCCACTGTTGAAACTTCTGAAGAAGAGGCTCCTACGAGGGCTGAAGAGGGGTCGTCAATTGCTGACTCTCCTAAAGATAAGGCGGTTGAGGAAATTCCTACAGAAGCACCTGTTCCTGAACCTTGTTCCTTGAGATCAGGTAAGAAGGCTCTTTCTGCTGCCGAGGAAGGCGAATACGACAGGAGAATTCGTAAACTAATACCTGCCATGGCCAAAAATTCCAAGAGGGCCAAGTTAATGGAGGATGCGATGAAGTCTGCGCCCGTTGTGCGTTTAACTGATAGAGAGGATGAAATGCCCCAATCGATCCCTTCTATTCCTGAGGATGCTGGAGCCGAAGAGGTATCGCCCATTGTGGGTTCTGAATCTGCTTCTCTTCCTCTTACTCGGGACCAAAGCACATATGAAGGCCATCCTTCCGAGGTTGCTCTTCCACCTGCTCGGGATGAATATACGGGTCCAATCTATCCAACCATTCCTCCTCCACGCTTGAGAGCTCTGAAGAAATTAATTGAGGAATTAGAACATTAGATATAGACACCTGTTAATATCGTCAGTGTTGGGGGAGCTTCCTTTGAGGATTCTGAGCCTATCATGACCAAGTGATTGGATAAAGTCAGGGATAAGGGTGATGTGTCATGGACTGAGCATTGTAAAGGGAGCATCATCCTCTTGAATGCAGAGTTGACAGCTTTCAAGGAGCTGCAGCACACCAATCTGGACTCTGAAGTGGAGCCGGCTCTCTCCTTGGATACAATTTCGAAGATGCATCATCGAGAGATCCTTCGCAAGGACTTGTTTGATAAAAAGGCCTACATAACTACCCTAAGGAAGCAGCATACTCAAATATATACTGATATCAAATGTGCTATTTCTAAAATTCGTGCCACTGAAGAAGCTATTGCTCAATTGGAAGCTAAGTTGGACCAGAAGAAAGCCCAGTTGGCTAAATATGAGGATGTTAGAAAAGGGCTTGAGCTTCAAAGCGGTCTCATTTATACGGATTTTTGCCGTACGCTCCATGCAACTGAGGGGATTCAAAGAGACATTGTTGCTGCTGCTCCTATTGAAGCGGAACTCAGAAGGGATATTGAAGAACAAATCCGAGCAGCTCACCAGAAGAAACTTTCTGCCTTCAAGTCCAGGCTGAGATCTCTTAAGTTGATGAAGCCTGATGTTTAGATTTTGTACTTTTTTTGACTAAGGAATTTTGTATCATTTTCATTCTAATCATCGTCACTTTGTATTGAAATTAACAATATTGAATGAAAATAATATCATCTTGCCTTTCATCATCTCTTTTGTCGAATTCTATTTCAAGACAATGAAAAGTAATGCGAATGTTGCAAGTGTAGTATAAAAATCAAAAATCTCTTTATTACTACGTAGAATAATTCTAGAAAATTTCAATCGTCAGAGGTGTAATGTTAACATGACGACATATAATATAGGAAAATTAAACATTTATTCCCAAAATACACTATATATTGGCAACCCCCAGCCTGACTCGGCTAGAGTTCAGGGGGCTGCATGATTTACGGAAAGTATCTTTTAAGGAACTTCCCGTTAATTGGCATCATGAGCCTGTCTCCTTTTTGATTGATGAGGCGATAAGCTCCGTTCGAATAAACCGATTCTACTACGAAGGACTCTTCCCATTTAGGATTGAACTTCTCTTTGGTTTTGTGTGTCATTATCATGGGTCGTCTATTGGCTAAAACTAAATCACCTTTCTTAAAAATCTATTCTTTAACCTTTTTGTTGCAGGCTTTGGTAATTCGAGCTTGATACAACTCGATTTGTTGCTGAGCTTGAAGTCGTTTGTCGTCTAATGCTTCAAGTTCTCGAAGACGTCGTTGGTGTTTCTCTTCCTCTATCAGTCCAGTTGTAATCACGACTCTCAGGGAAGGGATTTGAATTTCTAGTGGTAGTACAGCTTCGCAGCTGTATACTAAAGAGAATGGCGTAGCTCTTGTAGGGGTCCTCACCGTTGTACGATAAGCCCACAAACATACACCGAGTCTTTCGTCCCAATCACGTCGGCTCTTAGAGACACACTTTTTGAGAATTTTCACGATGGTCTTGTTAAAGGCTTCTGCGAGACCGTTTGTCGGTAGATAATATGTCGTAGAGATAACGCTTTGGATCCTGAATTTATCACAAAATCTCTGAAACCTAAAATTGACGAATTGTGTCCCGTTGTCGTGGACTATCCGTCTCGGGACTCCAAAGCGATAGATGATGTGATGTTTGATGAACTTAATTACATTTGAAGTCTTGACTTCTTTCAACGGGATTGCCTCCGCCCATTTGGAGAAATAATCGGTTATAGCCAGAATGAACCGGTGTCCTTTAGAAGTCGGATGCGAGATTGGTCCCATGACATCCATACCCCACATCTCGAATGGCCAAGATGCGGATGTGGGATATAAGTTACCCAACGCTTGGTGGATAAAGTCCTCATGAATCTGACATGCGTGATAACATTTAGCGTAGTCGACTCCATATGGGAAGATTTTTGGCCTATAATAGCCAATTCGTCGGAGGTGATCCCCCAATTTAGTTCCGGGTTGATGAGCTCCGCACATTCCATCATGGGCCTCCTTGAGGGCCTCTTTTGCTTCCTTCTGTGAAAAACATCAAAGCAAAACTCCATCATGTGATTTACGATACAGGATTCAAGAAACTATATCGTAATAGAATCGGAGGGTCTTTCGTTTGATAGCGGCCGCTTCCTTAGGGTCATCGGGCAAAATTCTATATAGGACGTAGTCGATATATGGGAATCTCTAATCCCTAGATTCAAACTCCATGGAGGTTGTACATACTTCTTTTGTCATTGTCTTGTCTGAGCTTTTCTCTATAGGAATCTTGTAATAGTATAGGTCGCGTCCCATGATTGGAATCATTGTTTCAGCCCCTGGTGGCAATGCTAGTGAAGTTGCTAAAGAGGCTAAAGCGTCTGCATAAGCGTTCTGAGCTCGTGGAATGTATTCAATAAAGAAACCTTCGAACTTTTTAGCTTGCTTTAGCACTACAAAGTAGTACGAGATTAGATCCTCATGACGCACTTCGTATTCCCCTCGGACTTGATTTACGATGAGCTGAGAGTCACTGTAAGCCTCGAGATGCCGAATATTGAGTTCTTCAGCAAATTGCATTCCTAATAGCAGAGCATTATACTCGGCTACAATGTTGGTGCAGGGTTCGATTAGGGAAAATCTTCTTGGGATTACGTGACCGTACGGAGAGATGAACACCACTCCAACTCCCACGGTAATTGCTCCATGAGGGTTTGCTCTAGATGCACCGTCGAAGAATAATTTCCACATTGGTGTAGCTTCTTGAGTAACGCAAGCCTCAGCGACTTCATCGATCAGTTCTTCATACAATTTAGATGTCCCTAGCGCCAGATGATCGGCTAAGAAATCTGCCAATGCTTGGTCCTTGACTGCTTTTTTGGGGCATAAATTACATGTCATATTGTGACAAGAGGATGGCTCACTTTGTGAGCCGGCAATTTAGGGACGATGGTTTCGTCATCAGAACTCTCAAGGGATTTACCTTAGAAGTGACATGAATTGTTTGCCCTACCAAGTAATGTCTCATCTTCTGGACTGCGAATACTAAAGCGAGACATTCTTTTTCGACCGGGTTATACCGATGCTCAGCTCCCATCATGGTCCTACTTAAGTAGTAGATGGCTTGCTCTTGTCCTTGATCGTTGTTCTGTGCTAATAAAGCTCCAAGAGAATGGTCCATGGCTCTCACATACAATAGGAATGGTTTTTTCGATATTGGGGCCACGAGAACTGGCGGTTGGGTGAGATATTTCTTAATCTCCTCAAATGCTTTTTGGCATTCTTCGTTCCAAACAAAGGACACGTCTTTCTTCATAAGCTTAGAGAAAGGTTAGCAGCGCCCCGAGAGATTAGATATGAATCTCCGAATGTAGGCCAGTCTGCCTTACAAACCTCTGAGTTCTTTGAGATTCTTCGGCGATGGCATGTCTTGGATGGCACGCACTTTCTCTGGATCAAGAGAAATTCCCTTGGATGTGACGATAAATCCCAGGAATTTCCTGCTTGATACTCCGAGGAAAGATTTTGTCAGGTTCATCTTCAGCTGATGTGTTCGCATAATATCGAACATTGTCTTCAAGTCTGTAAGATGATCACCTTTATATTGACTTTTTACTGCTACGTCGTCAACGTAACATTCTATCTTCTTACGCAGATGTTCGTGGAAGATGGTTTTCATTGCGTGTTGATAAGTTACGCCTACATTTTTTAGGCCGAAGGGCATCACCGTGTAGCAATACACCCCCAGTGGAGTTCTGAACGTAGTATGCTTTTCGTCTTTAGGATACATCTTGATTTGATTGTATCCGGAGAATCCATCCATGAAAGACATCCTTTCATATCCACAAGTATTGTCGATCATGACATCAGTGATGGGAAGAGGAAACTCATCTTTTGGACAAGCTACGTTAAGGTCACAAAAGTCAATGCATATACGGACCTTACTGTTTTTCTTGGGCACCGGAATAATATTGGCTACCCAGTCCGGGTGTTGTTCCTCTCTGATAAAGCCTAAGTCTATAAGATTTTTAACTCCTGACTCAATTGATTCCATAATCTCTGGACGAAACCTACGTTGTTGTTGTTTAACGGGATTTACATCCAGATCAATGTTGAGACGATGCATGGCCACTTTTGGGTCAAGGCTAGGCATGTCTTCGTAATTCCAAGCGAAGACATCTATATATTCTCTAATAAGAGATATACGGTCTTCTTTCTCGGATGGTGATAGGCTTTCACTTATGAAGATCGGTTTAGGATCGGATTCATCTCCTATGTTGACCTAGATCACTTTATCTTTAGTGGGTGGTTCACATTGTTCGAAGCGCATATCCCATAATATGTTAAGACGCTTGATTCACGGGTCATTGGTTGACTTGATCAATTATTCATTACCTACTGCGTCTTCATCTGGATGACTAGTTGAAACCATGTTCACGGTCAAACTTTTAAAGAAAGGTCTGACACTGATGTCGGATTCCCATGAGGATGTTCCAGATGAATGGTCCTAACGCAAATAATTACTGATTTTATTTTTTGAAACAGAGGGGGTTGTGATGTAGCCCACACCCCTTCCGGTTTTTTGATAATAATTCGGAGGTTTTCCTTCGGGGGTTAGAGACATTCGGATTGGCGTTCGCCTTCCTTTCCCAAGTTTAAACCCTATTTTTCGTTAAAATTATATCCCATTCGTTTCATCAAATGTATAGAATTGGGTTCATGGTTATGGAAATGAGGAACTCCATCATCTTCTTCTGAGCTTCCCTGTTTGAGTGGTTCGGGTTTAACTTTACCAAAATGGATTGGCCTCTGCCCTTTCCTTTTGGATGAGACTTTGAAGAAAGCCTTCTGTGCATCTTCTGCTTCTTCATCTGACACGAAGGATGCCTTAATTGGCAATGTGAGGGATGCTTGTGCACATAATGTATGCCACGGGTTGGTACCTGCATCGGTATTATTCTTTATTTGTTCATTATTAGATGACTCATCAGACAAGTACGCCAAAATAAAATCTTCATTAATGCACCATTCGCTCTCACTCGGTACATTATTATTGCTCTTATCCTGACCTATTACATCGAAGTTTAACTCCCATGGACAATCTTCTTCAGGATCCGGCTCGACATTGGCTTCATTACTACTATCAACGTCTTCTTTCTCTTGAGATTCTAAGTAGAAGACAGAGTCTGTGTGAAAGCTTTCCACCCCTCGGAAGGGGTACTTTTCTGCAATCAGGGTTCGGACTCCTCCCTCATCGTTGGCATACTTCATGACCTGATGTAGGGTAGATGGGACAATGCGGTTTGTATGAATCCATGATCGTCCTAACAATTGATTGTAGGACGTGTCCGTGTCTATGATGTAACAAGTTACTTCGGACTTGAGGTCTCTAATTTAGCACCTGAGCTTGATCTTCCCCAGGTGCTATTGGCGTTAAAACCAAAGATGGTGGTCTGAGTGGTGTTCAGCCGATTCATGGGAATCCCTAAGACCTGCATGACCCTGTAAGGCATAATGCTGAGTGCTGAACCTGGGTCAACTTGAACACGGCTGATTTCTGAAGACCCAATATACCCTGTATAGTACAGAGGCCAATCATGCTTGTGCTTGACCTGCATGTCTTCCTAAGTGAAGTATATGTAGGGTAAACTTCTTGCTGCTTGCAGACATTGCCGACAAGATTGATTTTCGAGGGCTTCAGGAGTCGGAGTAACTTGAGTAATAAAGCTTTCTGTGTTCTTCAATGCTTCAATCAAAGCTTCCTTAGTGGTTTTCGACAACCTTAGGAGTTCATATAGAGTAATTCTGGCCGGTATGTTGGCCAACTGCGCCATGACGTTGAACTGGAAAGGGGCACTCGATTCTCTAACTTCTTGAAGGAGATTTTTATTATACTGGGTCTCTTTCTGTTTCCCTTTATCGATCGGTTTCTTCGGTACAGAACCCCCAGCATCTTGGGGCTGTTCTTCGGCTTCTGGAGCATTTTGGTCATAATCCTTCCCGTAAGTTCTTCCTGACCGGGTGCCAAGATTGCCTCCTGGGTATGCTGCCAGGGTGATTCTCTCTTCCTCTGAGTCGGTGAGGGATTTGAGAAGGTCATCATTCTCATGCATAGAGGGGCTAATCATGTTGAAAGACTTAGCCTTGCCTTCTTTCTTCTTGGACGAACTGTTCGTCCACTACTGGTCTCCAACCAAATCGGGATGGACCCACATGATCTCCCCTTTTAGGGTATTGAGGGGTACCAACCCCCTGTCCTCCTGACTGTATAAGTCAATATTTTTTCAAGCGTATTTATCCTTTACGAATGGGGATAACACCATCTACAGTCACTACTGGAGGTAAGTTACCGAATTAGACCGCTATCATATTGGTGGATAGGGTCTTCTGTTCCGGCTTTAGGGTAAGCACGTTAGCATTCACCAGATTTTGCAGAATGTCTTTGGAGACGTAGCACTTTCTGGTAGGATGTCCTAGGAACCTGTGATAGCGGCAATAATTAGGGTCATCCACCTTCCCTACTTCATCCGTCTTTTTGATTTCGGGAAGCTGTAGCTTGTTGTTCTTCCGAAGTAACTGGAACAAGGTGTCTACATGCTCCTCTTTAAATGAATACTGATTCGGTGCTCTTTGCTGATTTGGTGCCTTGCCTTGTTTAGCAGACGGTGGTGCTCGTGTGTTGGTGTTAGCCGCCAAAGTCTCCTTTCCCTTAGACCGTGGAGCATTGTGCTGGTTGCGTTGCTGCTACGGCTTAGGTTGTGTAACTTCTTCGGCTTTAACTCGAGCAACAATCTCTTCGGCTTGTTCTCCTTGTGATACTAGTTGTCTCTAGGAGCGACACTACGCTACCCCCATCTGAGCAAGAAGCTGAGTCTGCAAGTTGTGCCTACAAGTTTCAACCAAAGTTGATTGGGTCATACCTGAAGGACATCGCAATGCCATGCTGCGGAATCTCACCACATAGGTCTTGATAAATTCTCCCTTCCTCTGCTTGGTGGCGAGAAGAGTCAGGACTGAAACTTCCGTATTGTCCTCGAAGAACCTAGCTAAGAAAAGCCTTTCCAAATCTACCCATTTCTGAATAGATCCAGCAGGTAGTTTCATAAACCATTCGAAGGCGACTCCTTTAGGAGTGCCGATGAACAAGCGGGTCAGGATGGCGGTGTTTGCTGCCACGTCTCTAGTCTGTGACTTAAAGTAGTAGATGTGCTGATTTGGCAAACCTGTGCCATCGAATGGTTGCAAGATTAGAGCCTTAAACTTCGGTGGATAGGGTGTTGTATCCCATTCAGCAGGGTAATGTCGTATTACCCCTTCTTCGCGGAGCTCGCTTCTGTTGGCGATTGCGTTGAGGTGAGCTTTTAGATCGTCCACCTTAGTGGACTAAGGGTGCAATTCTCTTTCCGTCTCCTTCTCATTTTCAGAAGAAGATTCTATGTTTTGAGCCTCGTGATCCGAATGCTCAGGTGCTTTCTGTTTTCCCTTCGAGATTGTTCTCCGAGAAGATTCAGGTCTTTGGCCATTTTCAGTAAGGAGCTGGGCTAACATATCTTTCATTTGGAGAAGTCTCTCCTGCTGTGCCTGAAGCATGATGTGACGTTCGTCGACTCTTTTGGCCAGGTCTTCAGAGCCTGAAGACATGTAAACATGGGCCTCTCGAGCCACAACGCAGCTCGAAGATTGAGATTCGATAATCGCCGAATGTTCATCGTCAGAAACGATCCCTTTGGCTAACCTTTGATAATTAACCAATCGAATAGCTCCTGTGCGAGTCCGGGTGTGCTGGTATACCCCTTCAAATTTGTTGCAAATTTTCCAAACAGTCGGGGAATGACTTCTTTGTGACTCCTCAGAACTGGGATCTGAAGCCTTCCCTCTACTTATCACATTTATAGTGACTTTGGGGTATTCAGTTTTGGCTGTCTTCTTATTGTGTCGACGTTGTTGTTTGGCAGGTCTAACAACGTCGTCAACCTGTTAAACACAGACTGCCAAGGTACGGATGCGCAACAATGGCATTCTGAAAGGACTGCAGAGATAAGCCGCTCACATTGGCATGAGTGAGCTGCTTGCTGCGCAACAATTCTCACAAATCAGGAACTTTGGAGGAATCTTTCTCTGGGCGTGGAGACGGAGATGGAACCCTCTGCCCTTAAGTGGGTAAGATTGATTCTTGTCGAACATGGATTTTAAACCCATGTTGAATTTTGTGGACTTGGCGGACCTCTTGAGGATCGCGTTCTTAAAAAACAACGCGAGAGTCGCGTTTGGATTTGTAAATATTAGGCCATGGCCTACGTTTAAATGATGAAACAGTCCCTCGAGGGTCATGTTTTGGTTGAACGCACCCCTGAGGATCGTTTTTGGTTGGCGAAACAGACCTTTGAGGGTCATGTTTCATTTGAACGCACATGTGAGGTGTGCGTTTATCATCGGCAACGCCTTTCTGAGGGCTGCGTTTTGAAGGAATAACATGCCACTGAGGGTCGTGTTTCAGCTATATCGGCCGAGGCTCATAGTTGGGCTCATTGCCATGAAGTACGCGTTCTAGAGTGGAGACGCTGCACTCTGGTAGAGCCTCAAGAACGCTATCCTCACGTTGGGCCAGCGTTCGGCTTTCACGCAGATGTGCTCGTCGTATGGATCTTCTCCGTCTTCGAGCGGAATTCTTTTTGGCTTGTTTGAAAGCCTTAGAAGCAGCATCATTGGCATTCATGGAGTTTATCTCCTCTATAGGCCGTTTATGGCCCGAAGCACGTCGTGTTGACGCTGATGTGGGACGTTCAACTCACTGGATGAGTTCGGCAGAGGCTAAGCCCACCCCTGAGGCTTAGGGGCTGTTCGATGAATCTTGGCCAAAGGAGAGGGCTTTCTTTGGCATTTCAGCAACAGTTTTGATCTTTTTTGAGATCTTGCGGGAGTAACACCTAGCCTTAGGGCTAAGTGATCCAGAGGAGAGGGCTTCCTCCTATTTGGCTTGATCAAACTCCACGATGAGAGTTTCAATAGTAGTTCCCTTGAGGTGGACGTTGAATTGTGCCACCATTTCTTTGTCAGAAAAGCTAGTCCCCATCAGAGTTGCCATCTTTTGTTTGTTGGAAAATTTATAATAAAAGGATTGAAAAAAAATTAACTTGTATTCCTTCGATCTCAATTATAATTCGATTACAAAGAGAGGAGATTAAATTTGATTCTCCCCTTTGTTTAAAACTAGGTTCTTCTCGGTAGCGATGGAGTGCTTCCTTCGAATGTTTGCATCGAATTTGCTCTCCGTTGATAATCCGACCGTCTTGTATCTTGTGGGAACAATGAACTTCTGTGGTAAATTTGAGGAATAACTCTTAACGAGTTTTTAAAACTCAGAACGAGCTAGAACTCTATGAAAAGAGTTGTTAGAACCAGATAATCGGTTGATAAGCTAAATAGATTTGTTTGTTGCTGAAGAATCTGATCTTTTAACTACTAAGAACTCTACTGATTTCGAAGATGATTTGATCTAGTCGAACCTCTCCCTCGATCTAAACTCCGTGCGGTTTTGATCTTCTAAATCTTCAACCCCCTTACTCGGTTGAGTAAGGCGGTTATTTATAAGAGGATAAGGGGTGTAACCAACCCCTAAATCCACTCCTAAGTGGGCGAAAATCCCTCAAATCGTAGGGGAATCAGTTCTGAAACCGTTCAACTCATTTTTGAATGAGTCAAACGTCCAACTCGGCGTTTAGGACCCTAACTTCGCGTCTTAGAATATAGACGCGGAGTTGGGTGTTGATTGAACGTTAAAAACATGAGGGCCGCTCGCGTTTTGCTTGTTGTAGCTTGGAAACGCGGGGGTCGCCTGCATTTCAAAAATTGTAACGCGAATATGAGTTCCACGTTTTAAAAGGAGCTAATTGACTTGTAACCTCTTCTGAAGAGCACTGCTAGAACCATTGTTTAGTAATCCTCGCGTTAGCTGTTATAGGGTGTGACAGTCGTCAGATTGTAACTCTCACTGTTGATTACGAAGACCACTGAATAGAGTTTTCATCAGTCGTCGAAAGTGTCGTTGAATTATAACTCTTCTCGATCTATGTGAAAAGTCCTCCATTTGCCACTTGCATTTGTTAGCATGAAAGTCATCTGATTGTAACTTTCATCATTAAAGCTTGATAGGGATCAACTATCTATTGTGATTTTTAGACAGCCTACAGTACTATTGAGAAATACAATGCAAGACTGTTGCTAAAAGGATTCTCTCAGAATGAAAGAATAGATTTCTTTAATATCTAATCACTAATTTGCAGGATCACTACCATCAGAGTGCTTATCGCATAGGTGGTGATTAAAAGGTTTGTCATATATGTGATGGATGTGAAGACTACCTTTCTAAATAGAGATCTCACAGAAGAGATTTATATGAAAAAACTAGAAGGACTTAATGCTCTAGCTGGTAAAGTTTGTAAACTTGTTAAGTCTCTATATGGACTTAAGCAGGCACTAATACTCTGGCATGATAAGTTCGATGGGGTTGTTTGCAACAATGAGTATCAAATCAGTGAGTCTGACAAATGCCTATACATCAACGTCGCTAAAGGAAAGGTGGTGGTTATCTACCACTATGTAGATGATATGCTCAACATTGGGAGTGATTTGGAGATAGTAATATCTACCAAGAAATTTCTCTCAGCATAGTTCAGCATGAAGACCTTAAAACTGATAACATGATTCTCGGAATCAAAATCATATACTCTGAAGAGGGTATTGGATTGTCTCAATCTCATTATGTCAAGAGCATGTTAAGAAAGTATGGCTACTATGACCCGCCAGAACTATTAATGCCATATGATTATAACAAAAAGCTTCGACCGAACACTAGAAAACTAGTAGTGCGGCTAAGGTACTCAAAGATCATTGGGAGTCATATGTATACGATGAGCTTCACGAGACCAGACATAGCATTCGCTATAGGAATGCTTAGTAGGTTCACAAGTAATCCTGGAAAGATTCATTGGGATGCTATCCAGAGATTGATGAGATACTAAAAATAAACTATAGGTCTGGGCTTATTCTACACTGGAAATCCGACTGTAATAGAAGGTTATTCAGATGCGAACTGGTGCTCAGAACCAGATGAGTGTAGATCTACTAGAGGTTTTGTTTTCACCATGGGTGGAGCTACCGTCTCGTGGAAGTCTAAGAAGCAGACTATAATTACACAATCATCGATGGAATCTAAGTTCTTCGCACTTTGTGCTGCAGGAGATTAAGCTGAGTGGCTCAGTTGTTTTCTTAGAGACCTTCCATTAACAGAATTGTAAGGCACAATTACTATCTATTATGATAATCAGGCGGCGAGTGCTGTGGCAGCAAACTCGATGTTCAATAGAAAGAAGCGGATCATTCGTCTAAAGCATGGCTATTTGAGAGAACTCATTTGCCAAGGAGTCAACTCTGTGATAGACGTCCGATCTTTAAAGAATGCGCTGATCCTTTGACTAAAGGTCTAAAAAAGAACATAATCGAAAGGACATCTGCTGGAATAGGTCTCAAAGTTTTGTGAGTCTTACAAATACTTACCTTTTACATCAAGTTATTAGTTCAAAACTTACTACTAATGATAGGATGATTGGTTCAAAAGTCGAGTAAGATTTGTAAAAGTTTGGTGAGTCTTACAAATACTTACCATTTACAAATACTTATCATTTGCATGCCAATACCACTTTTAATGGAGATGGAGGATGTTTCTTGCAGCACTTTGCATTTGTGGCACGGAGAATGAGAGCAATTGAGAGTTGTCCATTAATGCATTTGTGACATATTATACAATTCAGATTATCCATATACTCTGAATGATGAGCTGGTTATAATCTTTGATCGAAACAAAGGGCTTCAAAATTCCATCAAGAATTACTTTCCTTATTCATATCACAGTTATTACATCTGCTATTTAATGGCTAATTATAAGAACAACTTGTCTAGGGATGACTCCATTCATAGTATGAAGAGAGCCACCTATGCCTACACAATGCATGCTTATCAAAATGCATGCAAGAAGCTCCGGAATAAATTCTCTGTTGCTTTCATTGAAATACTAAATATGTGTCCATACAATTAGGCTCACTGTTATTTCACTCAAAAGAGGTCGCCATTTTTATATATATTTAGTCTTTGTGATTGAATTCTCTGATATGCATTTTTTGAGCTTGTATGTATTTCAATAGCCCTATAGCTATAACATGGTTGCAAGTATGGGTTGTTAACCTCTAATCTTGCTAAGTCATTCAATGCATGGATTAAGGAAGCCTGATTTTTATCAATAGCGCAATTAGTTGATCACATCCGAGTGAAGATGATGAAAATGAGCATAGACGTGAGGAATCCAACAAATGGACTACACCACTTGTTCCTAGTGTAGAGGAGCATCTTGTCCTAATCAATGAGGGAGAACGTGGTCTTCATGTTAATCCTTCCAAGTCAGTTCTGTGTGAAGTATATGATTCCCCATCTGTTATTGTGAATTTGGAGAACTGTATGTTTACTTGTCACCAATGGTAGGTTCTTGTACTACCTTGCAAGCATGTGACTGCAGTAATCAAGTATAAAGATTAGCTACTGTATCCTTACATTTTTTTACTATTTCAGTAGAGATGTGTATCGCAAGTGCAACTCTTTTCCTGTATATCCAATTCCTAATGATGACAAGCCAATTACAACGGATGACAATATGGAGATTGGACCTCCTTTAATCTTCGTTCGTAGAGGAAGGCCAAAAATTAAGTGGATCCATTTCGAATTAAATTCTTGTAGAATATTGAAGTGTAGCCGATGTAAGGAGTATAGTTACAATCGATAAACATGTAGCTAACCTATAGCTAACTGAAATATTATTCTTTTGAGTATTGTCAAATCGGTTTGATTTTGATCTTAATGGAATTATTTTGGTTGATTATGTTTGGTGGTGAAGATCAAAAAGCAAGCTATTTTGATTATCCTTAATTTGTGTAACTATTTTAGTTAGTTTTAGTATAATTGCTATTTGCTATACAATACTCAAAACCTGTCATGTTATCTTATCTAAACTGACATTCTGCATTTCTAGAGACAATACATTCTGTATTTTTAGAGACCATAAAGAGTAATACTTTATCAATGAAGAGCTACACTATGACCATAAAGAGCTATAATTCGGCATAAAGAGTTATACTTTCATAACAAGGCACTACGCTTTAGTATAAAAAGCTACATTTTCCCCAGAACTTGAATAAATGAGAGTGGACTTGTCGGTTATATGAAGAATTTATCAAAACAATACATTGTATACACTGTCACACATTTACACTGCCAAAAAAAACTACTTTGATTTACGATCAATTTTAAAATTTAGAGACCATAAAGAGCTGTATTTTACCAATAACGAGCTACATCATGGTCATAAAGGGCCATACTTAGGCATAAAGAGCTACACTCTCATAATAATGAGCTATAGTTTAGTACAAAGAGCTACACTTTTCCCGGAAATTAAATAAATGATAGTGGACCTATCGGTTATATGAAGAATTGATCAAACAACAGATTGTATACATCATCACAAAGTTTTATTTTGCATAAAAAAATATTGATTTGATTTATTCCCAGTTTTAGAATTTTTAGAGACCATAATGAGTTGTATTTTACCAATACTATGGTCATAAATGTAAAACCCCGTAAATTTGAATATTTTATGATAAATAATAATAAATATATTATATGATGAAAAATAATATATTTTGATATTTGAGTATGATAAGAATTGATTTGAGATCAATTCCATGTATATTTATGAATATATGAGTGCAAATGCAGAAAACATGCACGAAGAGAAATCTAGGGAAAATAACCAGTTAAGAGTTTCTATATTTTACACACCGATGTAGTTAGAATATGGATAAATATAAAAGACAAAAGTTGTAGGTCTCTTCAATATATTTCCAATAAATCTTAGATCACCTCATTATGAGTTTGGATGATAAAGTTACGACCAAAATATCGAAGGTAGTTTTCCTAGTCAGACTAGGTTTCCTGGTTCGGGTCAAACAAGTTTGTTTCGGGTTTGCCTCTATGTATACCTATAGTTTTCAAAAAAAATCCTCTCTTTTATCATATCTATGAACTCTAGCAGCCACCCTCTCTCCTCAAAAACCCTAGATCTTTTTCTTATAAATTTTGAGAGCTTTATGAAGCACAACACCGATACGAGGGTGAGATCATCAACGTGTGGCAAGGAAGATTGGGTTGTTTGTACTTGTAGATTGCTTGGTATTAGTTTCAGAGGCTTGCACATGAAATTAAAAGCAAGATTATCTGCATTCAAACTTTACACATAGTTTAAAACATGGTTTTATGGAGTAATATGTTTAATATGATGCTTATAAATTAATCTAATGTGAAAAGGTTGGATTTTTGCTTGTTAGATCTAAAACAAGTATTAGATCTATATGGGTTTCTTGCTATTTATGATAGTTTCATAATCATGATCATTAGGGTTCTTCGAAATTTAATTTTTATATGAGAAATTAAAGAGATTTACTAATGTTATATTTTTCATAGAAAATTGCTGCACTTATATAAGTTTTACTTGAGATATTAATATAACAAATAAACTCTAAATTTAACCAAACTAGTTGCAAATGGAATCTATGTGAATCTAGTTTTCCAAATTGAAAAGCATTCTTAAAAATAGTTTATATAGAGAAAGATATACTCGTTTTACTAACGATATATCCTGCAGAAAAACTGCTGCATATGTATAATGTTTAACTGGAGATTTAGGATAACAAATAAACTCCAAACTGAACTAAAATTATGCCAATTGAAAGATGTGTGAATGTAGTTATAAAAACAGAAAATCATTCATAAAAATAGTTTTTCTAGAAAGATATGCTCTTTTTACCAACAGAAGTCCAGACTGTTTTTTTTTAGTTTTCTTATCGTGTTGGTTTGTGCCGTTTTGAAATGTGTTGCAGAATTTGAGCCGCTTGATGTTATACTTATAATCACGAATATGTTATTATACAAATGTGAGTATCCCTAAGGAATTTTGATAAAATATTTTTTTCATTTACACGTCTAAGATTGAGTTAGTACACCGCAAATGAGACGGCAAGCCAGGCAGAAACCTGGGCAACCCCTGGACCCCATCGCGGTTAACTGACACAAGGCTGCGGTCGACTGCCAGCCTTTGTTTTTGACCGTGCATGTTTTGTTCAACATTGTTTTGATCTTTGAGAGAGTTCTTGATCTTGTACTATTATAATAACATGTTTAAGAGTTGTTTAACACCTGGGATGATGGTGAACACCAGATATGGACATGCACACCGAGATATGTGCACGTACACTTAGATAATGTTGTGTTAACATACTTTTGTCACACGTTGAGCTGATAATTCAATCATAGATCGAGGAGTACATATACGGGGTTCGAGTACGTATGACCACATCGTTTGGGATTTTCAAACAGTTTAAGAGTAACAACTATTATAGTATATAATTATAATTATAAATGGTTCGGTAGAGTTAGTTAGGTTCCGCAATGAGACCGCAGATGGGCTACACTCTGAGTGCTTTAGTCGAGTCCTGCATTAAGACCGCAGATGGAATATACTTCTTTATCAGTCCGAATGGAGATACACAAAGGTTGATATACCTATCTCTTGGTCCGTACAAAGATGCGCAGAGGATGATATACCTATCTATTGGTCCGTACAAAGATGCGCAGAGGTTGATATGCCTAACTATTGGTGTGCATGGTTATGCGATGAGTTATTATACTTAGTTACCGGTCCGCACAGGAGAGTGATGAATTGACATACTTAGTTATCGGCCCGCAAGGGAGTGCGATGAACTTATATATCTAGTTATTGATCCACACAGGAGTGCGATGATTTAACATATCTATTTATCAGTCCACATGAGGGTGCGTTGGGTTAAAGAATTCTATAGAAGAACGATTTGATAAATAACCTAAGTAGAGGTGAATATTAACATCATCTATATGATCCATTGTGAAGGTATTTCACAACTTAGTTATACGAGATAGTACATCGATATTGGTTTTGTCCACTAAGGGTAGTATGAGAAGTTAATAGGACATTTTTGGAGATGTATGATGTAACATTTCATGTATCATCTTTCTTGTATTCTTTTATTCTTAGTTTTGGAGTTAATATTAAGGGATTCACAATTTGAGACATATGGTATATACATGAGGGTTTCCTTGTTTGGATTATTTTGCTCGAAGTACCAGTCTTATGTTGTGGGTTTCTAATTATTGATTTCATTAGATTGTTTGTCTCTAGTACGGTGTTAATGTTTAGTGTCTACAATTTGAGACATATGGTATACATATGAGGGTTTTCTTGTTTAGATTATTTCGCTCAACATACTACGTCTCATCTTGTAGGTGTCTAAACATTAACTACACTAGATACGGGGAAAATGATCTAGGAAGACTATGCTTACTAGGTAGAGCCTCCACTTCATCTTGCAGCCCTTCTCCTGGGGGCGGATGAAGGTGATCTTGCTGTAGCACTCTGACGCTCTTGTTATTGTTCTTTTTATTGAAATTGTCCCTTTCAGGTAAATCAGAGTTTTGGAGAGCGACAGGATGATGGAGTTTTAGCATAGTCACCGTCGTACAGTCTTAGCAGCTGAAGCTCCACCGTATAGTTATGTGCATTTGTTCGGACTTTAGAGTTGTATTCATTTTGTAGAGGCTGAGTACCTTAGTGAGATTTCATTTGACTCATTGCGTTGAGGTCTATTTCAGACGCAGAGATATTTTTATTCTATTTCAGTTAGGCTCATTTATTGATATACTTCTTCTGTGCATATCTGATTTTATACTACTTCTATTATTTGCCTGTTTTGTACCTTCACCTATTTTTTGATTCCACTAGAGAGATAGTGACTGTGATGGTGAAATATGTTATAGCATGGTGTTTGGTGCTTGGCAGGTTTGACAATCCGGGTTTCACCTTGGACTGCAGCCCTGTGTGAACCCTGAGACGTCATAGTTGGTATTAGAGCTCTAGTTTTTACATCCTTAGGATCATTCCTTTGTCATATTATGGAGCTAGGATAGAGTTTCCTAGGATTCATATTCATGTATAGAGTCTGATAGGAATTCCTAAAATGAGTGAGGACGTTATATACGTATATTTAAAAAAAATTTTGAAATTTTTTTATGACTAACTTACTTTGATTGAAAAGTATTTGCATGAATACTATGTGATACGTTATGTTATGTATATATATTTACGACTTCTTCTACTGTGACTTATAAGCCCTCCTCTTGATATTAAAAATATCGGGATGAGGATGTGGTCGAGGTAAAACTCATCCCTGGAGAACTGGCAATCAGAGCCCGAGTTGCAGTAGGCTCCATAGTATCTGATCAACTTTATGGCACTGTTTGCATCAATATTTTGGAGCATTTGAGGAGCAAGAGGCGTATCCGTTTCCGCCAATAGTACCAATTTCTAGAGATCCACTACCTGTTGTACCAATTATGCCTATTGAAGAGGTAATACTAATAATTACATCATCATCACAACCAACTGTTGATAGAGCCGCAGAGTAGGAGGCTTAGCTCTGTGAGAATAAAAAAGATATATGACACTGAGAACACCATAGTGCAGGGCATACTGGATTCTTGTGCAGCTTATAAATAAAAAGGAATATGTGAAAATGTTTTTAACCCCGACTTAGTACCAAACCAAAGGTTAAATATATTTAGTATAGAGGATATCACCGGGAAATAGTAGCAAAGGATAGCAATGCTTCAGACTTTCGCCGGAGCAGCGAATATCACTTATTTGGGAGAATTTTGTTTAGTTCTTTGACAAGTAGTTAGAGCTATTTCGATTAAAGCAAGGAGATATGTCTGTAGTTAATTATGAAATTAAGACCAACATGATGACAATGATAAGGGCAAAGGCCTATTGCGGGATCTAGTACCCCAGCAACGAGGTAAGGATTTTTCTTACCACCAATGACAAGAATAATATTAGAAGGGAGTACAAATGATTCAAGAGCGCCACAACAGTGCATGATTCGGGATAAATGATACAATTATAAGAAGATCAGACATAGAGCAAATGATTGTCGCAGTACATTAGCAGGAGACTAGCATGACAGAGGTCAGGGTTAATAGTATCAGGGCTACAGTTCGGTCAGCATCGGAGGATAGATGTACTACCTGTTATTCCAAGGATCTAGGTGCCAATAGGTAAGAATTGCGCTATTGAGAGTATTCATCAGGGTCAGATGGACCCATACGTTCCACCGTCAACATCACAGCAATCGCTAACCATCGATAGAGTTTATGTAGTCGTACCACATGATCATAGTGCGAGCGGAGTTTTCGTAGTAAATTCTTTTCTAGCTCGAATCTTGTTTGATTCAGGAGCTTCGCATTCTTTCATACCTCATGCCTTCATGGATAGGTTTCAATTAGTTATACATACCTTAGATGTTTTGTTATCAGTTTCTACTCCTCTAAGGGAGGTGTCCCTATTAGAGAGTATATGTAGGAGATGTGTCATCAGTCTAGATGAGTTTGAGTTCATCTTTGACCTGGTCATTTTGTGGATATCGGATTTCGACGTTATTGTTGGTATGGAATGGTTATCACCCTACAATACCAGTATCAATTGTTTTGCTAAAATAGTCTGCTTGTGAGCATTCATTGGGTTTGTATAGATAGTAGCAACCTCATAGGGTAAGCAGAATGCAATGTCATTTTTGGCATACGTCGAGGAGGTGATGATACAGAATTAGGGTGCAGATTTGAGCGAGACCGGAGTCGTCTTAGAGTATCAGGATGTCTTTCAGGATATATCGAGATTTTCTCCAGTAAGAGAGGTTGTTTTCTTGCATTGAGTTACAACAGGCACCATACCGATATTCTAAGCACCCTATCGTATGGCACCCGCTAAGATGATGGAACTACAAACTCAGCTAGATGAGTTGTTAACTCAGGATTTTTATTTGTCGGAGTCTTTTTCATAGGAGCACATGTCCTCTTCGTGGAGAAGGACTGTAACATGAAATTATGTATTGATTATCGTGAGTTAATCAAAGTCACTATCCGGATTAGGTATCCAATATCAAGGATTTATGTCTTGTTCGACCAGCTATGGGGAGCACAACATTTCTCAAAGATTGATCTTCATTCTAGTTATTTCCAGTTGCGAGTGCGGTAAATGGATATTCCTAAAACTACCTTTTCTGACTCGATATGGGTATTTTGAGTTTCTTGTCATGTCATTTGGGCTGACCAATGCACCCGCTCTATTCATGGATTTGATAAACCGTGTTTTCCGTCCATGTTAGGACTAGTTCGTGGTCGTTTTATTAATGAAATTCTTATCTTTCAAGATCGAAGGCAGAACACGAGCAGCGTCTACTATTGGCATTTGTGGGCATTACAAACAGTCGAGATTGGAGGTAATCAGTGATACACTGAGTTTAACAAATACGAGTTTTTTCTATCAGAGGTTAAAATTTTTTTTAAGTCACGTCATCAGCAGGAAAGGCATAGTAGTGGATCCAACCATTGTTGAGGCTGTACTTGATTAGGAGCTGCTAAGAACCAATACGGAGATTCATAGTTTTGGTAGGGTATGAGAGAAAGTTCATTCAAAGCTTTTCAAAGATTGTGATACTACTTACACGCCTTATGAAGATGCGTGTATAGTTTACTTTAGGCATGTGGTGCCAGGAAGCCTTTGAGACTATTAAGGCTAGATAGACTATAGTAACAATATTGATATTTTTGAGCAGTGATACGATATTTGTCGTTTATGTGGACACATCATTAGCAGGACTAGGAGGTGTTTTGATGCAGACCCAGAGGGTATGGCTTATATTTCGCGATAGTTGAGGCGCATCGTACCGGATATACAGTGCATCTCGGCACAAGGAAAGCGTATAAAGATGTGAAGAGACACTTCTGGAGGAGATTCTAGTATTTGTTCGTTAGTTAGTTGTGATATTCTAGTGTTTTCCACCCGCAGACGGATGGACAAACGGAGAGAGTAAAACCAAGTGTTGGAAAACATGTAGCGTACATGTATTATAGATTTACAGGATAGCTGAGAGGGTCATATCCCATTGATTGAGTTTGCTTATAATATCATTTATCATAGACTGTTAGCATGACACTATATGAGGCATGGTACAGGAGGCCTTGTAGATCGCATATTTGTTAGGCAGAATCACATGACAGTTTATTGCTTAGACAGGACCTTGTGAGGCGGGCTACATGGAAGGTAGCAGAGATTCGGGAACGCATTCTTGCTGTGCATTGTTGTCGGATGACTTACACAGACCAAAGACGAAGAGTTCTAGATTGGGGACTATGTCTTATTAAAAATATCGTCGATGAGTTCAGTGACTCGGTAGACGGGGAAAGTTAACCCCGAGGTATATTGGTCCATTCATGAGAGTTGAACATTTTGGAGCCGTTTGTATCAGATAGATCTTCTAGCATCAACGTCGCGTATACACAATGTTTTCCATGTTTCGATGATTAAGAAGCATTGCACGACAAGGAACAACAAAGGATGATTGATGTACCAGAATTTGAGTTTCAGATAGATTTAACTACCGTGGAGATCACTGGTTGTATTCTTGCTAGAGAGGACGAGAGGCTTAAAAATAAATTAATACCTTATGTTAGAGTTCAATAGAAATGGAAAAGAGTTGAGGAGGCTTCTTGGGAGCGTGATGAAGATATGTGTCGTAACTACCCGCAACCGTTTGAGTGGGTAAATTGATTTGGTTATACCCTATTGATGTTTATGATTTTTGATTTTCTATATGGTCATATTTATATTTAACACTAGAATAGGGGTATTAACACTTAGCTCCTAGTCATTCGGAACACATAGTATATATATATATATATATGGGGGGTTCATTGTTTAGATTTTTCGCTCGACGTACTAGTTCCGTTTAGTTAGGGATTAAGTGGGAGTATTCGCATTTTAGATTATTAAGCATAGATATTGCTAGTGATTCATATCTAGGGATTGATGGTACTAGATAAGTATAAGATGGTTTCTTTGTCTAGATTATCCCCTCTTAGTGCTTTTCTCGTATTATGGATCTCTAAGATACGATTACAGAATTTCGGGGACGAAATTCTTTTAAGGGGGGAAGAATGTAAAACCCCATAAATTTAAATATTTTATGATAAATAATAATAAATATATTATATGATAAAAATAACATATTTTGATGTTTGAATATGATAAAAATTGATTTAAGATTAATTCAATGTATATTTGTGAATATATGAGTGCAAATGCACAAAACATGCATGAAGAGAAATCTGGGAAAAATAACCAGTTAAGAGTTTCTATATTTTACATACTGATAAAGTTAGAATTTAGACAAATATAAAGATTAAAGTTCTAGATATCTTCAATAAGTTTCCAACAAATCTTAGATCACCTCATTTTTGTTCGCGGGAAAAATCGTGTCTTTCTTCATTGATTCCATTACACACTCTTGTAACAGTTTATCGATTACAAAGATCCGGTATTTTTATAAGATCCGGTTACAATGAAAAATCAAATAAAAGAAATGAAAAAAGATTACAACTTTTTCTCCTTTTGTGTCGAACAAATCACGAGCTCCTGTTTTGTGATCGCTCGCTTACGTGGGTTGTTTGCCTGCGCCGGGGTTTATCCGTGGACCGCCACGAGATCTAGATCCGGTCGGATCTACGCAGTACGACGGGTATTATTTCACCAAGGAAATAATAGCCGGGGGGATTAATTCACCAAGGAAATAATCGCCCTAATCTCGGGATCAAAGACCAAGCTTTGATTCGGAGGAAAACTACGTAGATCTGAGATCCGATCCTCTCGAACTCTTGCCTTATTTGGCGTTGACGATCGCCGAGCACCGGATCTGGAAGTCCAAGTCTTCAAAGTTTTAAAGCTCCAATCTTTTTAAGTTTTGAGATCTGAATTTGACAGAGCTTCGACTCCAATTTTTCCAACCTTTTCAAATGAACAAGGGGGTGGCCTATTTATAGGCACCCTGAACTGTGCCTGCGTACAACTGCCCGACACCCAGGCCGCCGGCCACCTCAAGGTGGCTCGGCTCATGCCGAGCCACCTCAGGGTGGCTTGGCCACCGAGCCACTCAGCTTGGGCCGAGCCACCTTGAGGTGGCTCGGTTTCGGTCGAGCCCCTCCAGGTGTTTGGGATCTGTCGTTTGGTTGTTGTATCTGTTTTGTCTCTTTGTGCCCGTTTTTCGGTTCTGTGGTTGACTTGTTCGGACTTGATTCGTTGACCTGATTTGGCAGTAAATCCGATTCTGAGTTCGAGTCCGAAACTGATCTTGATTCGATCGCGATTCGTCCGAGTCTGCTCTTGGTTGGATGACTCGTTGATTCCTTAACCCGTTGGCTTGATTCCGCACGCGAGTGGATTCATTCCGTTGTTTGTGTGCGGTTCGTCAGCTTCGTAGCCTCGTTAGTCCGCTTCGTCGCGTATCGTTTGGCTTCGGTGTTTGCGGGCTAACGGTCGTGTTCAGATACGTCGCCCGATGGTCTGTTTGTCGATTGGCGTCGTCGAGCTGTGTTAAGGGACTTATAGGTAGTTTTATACGCCTACAATTCTAAGGTCGTATGAGAAAGTTACGGTCAAAATACCGAAGGTAGTTTTCCTAGTCACACTAGGTTTCCTAGTTCGGGTCAAACAGATTTGTTTCGGATTTTCCTCTATATATACCTATATTTTTATGAAAATTCCTATCTTTTATCATATCTATGAACCCTAACAATCACCCTCTCCCCTCAAAAACCCTAGATCTTTTTCTTATGAATTATTAGAGCTTTGTGAAGCACAACCGACACGAGGGCGAGTTCATCGACATGTGGCAAGGGAGAACGGGTTGTTAGCACTTATGGATTAATTGATATTAGTTTTAGAGGCTTGCACATGAGATTAAGGTAAGATCATCTGTATCCAAACCTTACCCATAGTTCAAAACATTGTTTTATGAAGTAATATGTTTAATATGATGCTTATATATTAATCTAATGTGAAAAGATTGGAATTTTGTTTGTTATATCTTAAAAAAATATTAGATCTATATAAGTTTCATGCTGTTTATGATAGTGTTATAATCATGATCATTAAGGTTCTCTAAAATTTTGTTTTTATATGAGAAATTAAAGAGATTTACTAATGATATATTTTTTGCAAAAAACTAGTGTACTTGTATAAGTTTTAACTGAGAGTTTAAAATAACAAATAAACTCTAACTTTAACCAAACTAGTTCCATATGGAATCTATGTGAATCTAGTTTTCAAAACAGAAAAGCATTCTTAAGAATAGTTTGTATAGAGAAAGATATACTTGTTTTACTAACAATATATCCTGCAGAAAAACTGCTGCACATGTATAATGTTTAACTAAAAATTTGGGATAACAAATAAACTCGAAACTAAACCAAACTTATGCCAATTAAAGGATGTGTGAATATAATTTTAAAAACAAAAAAGCTTTCATAAAAATAGTTTTTCTAGAGAAAGATATGCTCTTTTTACTAACAGAAGTCTAGACTGTATTTTTTTTAGTTTTCTTGTTGTGTTGGTTTGCACCGTTTTGAAATGTGTTGCGGAATTTGAGCCGCTTGATGTTACACTTATAATCATGAATATATTGTTATACATATATGAGTATTCCTAAGGAATTATGATAAAATATTTTTTTCATTTACACATCTGAGATTGTGAGTTACTACATCGCAAATGAGACCGCGAGCTAGGCAGAGGCCTGGGTAACCCATGGACCTTGTCGCGGCCGACTGACGCAAGGCTGCGGTCGACTGCCAACCCTTGTTTTGGCCGTGCATGTTTTTTCGACATTGTTTTGATCATTGAGAGAGTTCTTGATCTTGTACTTTTTATAATAACATATTTAAGAGTTGTTTAACACCTAGGATGATGGTGAACAGCAGATATGGACATGCGCACCGAGATATGTGCATGTACACTTAGATTATGTTATGTTAACATACTTTTGTTGCACATTATGCTGATAATTCATGCGTAGCTCGAGGAGTACACGTACGGGGTTCGAGTACGTATGACCACATCGTTTGGGGTTTTCAAATAGTTTAAGAGTAACAGCTATTATAGTATATAATTATATATATAAATGGTTAGGTGGAGTTAGTCAAGTCCCACAATGAGATCGCGGATGGGCTACACTCCGAGTACTTTAGTCGGGTCCTGCAATGAGATCGTAGATGGACTATATTTCTTTATCGGTCCGCATGGAGATGCGCAGAGATCTATATACCTATCTATTAGTCCGCATGAAGATGCGTGGGGGTTGATATATCTATCTATTGGTCTGTACGAAGATGCACAGAGGCTGATATACCTAACTATCAATCCGCATGGTTATGCGATGAGTTATTATACTTAGTTACCGGTCCGCACGAGAGAGCGATAAATTGACATACTTAGTTATCGGTTCGCACGGGAGTGCGATGAACTTATATATCTAGTTATTCGTCTTCACGGGAGTGTGATGATTTGACATATCTATTTATCGATCCGCATGAGGGTGCAATGGGTTGTAGAATTCCAAAAAAGAACAATTTCATAAATAACGTAAGTATAGGTGAATATTAACATCATCGATATGATCCATTGTGATGGTATTTCACAACTAGTTATACGAGATAGTATATCGATATCGATTTTGCACACTAAGGGTAGTATGGGGAGTTGATAGGACATTTTTGGAGATGTATGATGTAGCATTTCCTGTATCATCTTTCTTGTATTCTTTTATTCTTAATTTTGGAGTTAATATTTAGCGATTCACAATTTGAGACATATGGTATATACATGAGGGTTTCCTTGTTTGGATTATTTCGCTTGAAGTACCAGTCTTATATTGTGGGTTTCTAATTATTGATTTTATTAGATTGTTTGTCTCTAGTACGATGTTAATGTTTAGTGTCTACAATTTGAAACATATGGTATATATATGAGGGTTTCCTTGTTTGCATTATTTTGGTTGACGTACTACGCCCATCTTGTAGGTGTCTAAATATTAACTCCACTAGATATGGGGAAAATAATCTAGGTAGACTATGCTTAATAGGTAGAGCCTCCACTTTATCTAGCAGCCCTTCCCCTGGGGACGGATGGAGGTGATCTTGCTGTAGTACTCTGACACTCTTGTTGTTGTTGTTTTTGTTCAAATTATCTCTTTCAGGTAAATCAGAGTTTCGGAGAGCCACATGATGATGAAGTTCTAGCATAGTCACCGTCGCACAGTCTTAGCAGCTGAAGCTCCACTGTATAGTTATGTTCATTGTTCAGACTTTAGAATTGTATTCATTTTGTAGAGTCTGAGTACCTTAGTGAGATTTTCATTTGACTCATTATGTTAAGATCTATTTCTGACTCAGAGATACTTTTATTCTATTTCAGTTGGGCTCATTAATTGATATACTTCTTCTGTGCATATCTGATTTTGTATTACTTCTGTTATTTGCCTGTTTTGTATCTTCACCTATTTGTTGATTCCACTAGAGAGATAGTGACTGTGATGGTGAAATCTGTCATAGCATGGTATTTGGTGTTTGGCAGGTTTTACAACCCGGGTTTCACCTTGGACTGTAGCCCTGTGTGAACCCTAGAGCGTCATAATAAAGAGCTGCCCTTTCATAATAAAGTGCTATGCTTTAGTATAAAGAACTACATTATTCTGAGAAATTGAATAAATAAGAGTGGACCTATCGGTTATATGAAGAATTGATCAAACAACATATTATATACATTGCCACACATTTACTTTGCTTAGAAATAACTATTTTGAATTATTCTCAGTTTTATAATTTCTAGAGAGCATAAAGAGCTATACTTTATCAATAACGAGCTACACTATGGTCATAAAGAGCTATATTTTCGCTTAAAGAGCTACACTTTTATAATAAGGTGATGATTTAGTATAAAGAGCTACACTATTTCAAGAAATTGAATAACTAAGAGTGGACCTGCCGGTTACATGAAGCATTGATCAAACAATATATTGTATACATTATCACAAGTTTACTTTGCTTAGAAAAAACAGATTTGATTTATTTTTAGTTTCATAATTTCTAGTTATATGTAAATAAATGAGAGTGGACATGTTGATTTATTTTCACTCTCCAAAAGTGGTATACTATATTTAGCATTAAAAAGCTACACAATTTCATAAAGAGGTACACTTTACAGATAAATTGCAGCGCTTCACCATAAAGTGCTACACTTTGCCCAAAAATTGTATATATGAGTAGACCTGTTAGTTATATATAAAATTGATTAAACAACAAACTGTATACATCGTCTCACATTTACATTGATAAAAAATTATATTTTGCCATTAAAGAGGTACAAATGAGAGTGGAACTGTTAGTAAATAACACATATCAAATAACACAAAAAAGAGCTACAATTTTGTAAAGTTATACAATTGTCTTAACAAAAGTTAACATGTATAAAAAATCACCACAACATGCAACATCAATTGCACTGTATACAAAATTTTATCATTAAAGAGGTGCTACACTATATACAAAATCACCACAACATGCAACATCAATTACAGTGGTTTAAAATGACACGACTTCAAATCACATCACCACTGCAAAATCAGCATAACATGCAACACAACATACAACTTTAAATAACAAAAGTTAACCTCGATAGTTATATTCGGTATTCAAAATCACCACTACAAAATTAACACAACATGCAACATGAAGTACACAAATCTGAAACGATACAACATCAACAATAAGAACATCCTAGACATATATATTCAAAGTCTTCTTCCTGGGTAAAAGCATTTTATGGCAAATTTTACGATTCCTCTGAGATAAATAGAATAGCGATGTCTGCCCTTATTAGTTCACAATTAGTCTAATGAATGAATAAAGTTGTGCCATTAATGATGGAATATATGTATTCCATCATGAAAATGCCACAATCTAAGCTCCTATACAAACTATAGGCATTAAAAAAATGTCGAACTTCAAAATATGATAAGGGTCATCATACAAACGAACCTCGTCTTGGTCAAAGATGAGACCCGCTGCCCAGTGAGGATCCCTATTAGAAACTAAGTTCGAAGTTCTTTGTTAGATACGAAGTTTGAAGTTCATCGTTGGATACGAAGTTCAAAGTTCGTCATTAGATACAAAGTTCGAAGTTCGTTGTTGGATATGGGTTTGGAGTTCATCATTGGATACAAAGTTCGAAGTTCATCGTTGGAAACGATGTTTAAAGTTCGTCGTTGGATACGAGGTTCAGAGTTCGTCGTTGGATACAAAGTTCAAAGTTTGTTGTTGGATACGAGGTTCGAGGTTCATCATTAGAAATAAAGTCTGGAGTTTGTCGTTGGATACGAGGTTCGGAATTCATCACCAGATTTAAAGATTAAACGAGACTCGTCAAAAAGAAAGTTATAAGACTTGCTATACAGTTGGACTCAGCTATCAAAGACGAAGTTCGTTGGTGAATACGAAGCTCGTCAGGCGGTGTCAGTGAAGACAGTTTGCTATACTGCAAAGTTAGCCTTAGAAGACAAACCTTGCTACATAGTGAGGCTCATTCAATCTGATGAACCTCGCCATGCAACGAGGCTCGTTCTCCACAGGAGATCTAGCTGTAACGATTTGAAGACCTAGTCAGCAACATGCGCTAATCTTCTGAAGCATGTTACGCCCCATTAACCAAAATGGACTGAATTAGAGGAGGTAATTACGTCCTCTACCCACAATTTTAGCACACCGGTTACGTGCTGAAACTCTATAAATAGCCATGAGCGGCTTGTTAGCCCTTATGTTTTGATGATGATTTACAACCACCATTATCGGTACTAATTGCTTGTTAAGTGATATTATAGTTAATATGTATATCAAGCTTGTTAGTACCATTTACGAAGGATTAGATGGAATATGAGCTACAACATTAATATCTATAGGAGGTGGGGGCAATGTGATGAAGCAAATGTTAATCAAGAACAACATATACAAGTGAAAGCTTCAACAAATCAAAGCAAATATCAAGACTCAAAGAAATGTTATTCTCTGTGAGGATATTTGCTAGTTTTTATTTTCTCTCTAGTGCTAGATTGTAGGCAAGTAGTTGTAGATTTTATTTGAAGCTATTTGGGATATCACACACACTTGCACACTCTCAAAACTCGTATTTTGGTACTTTTGTCAAAATGATGTTTTTCATAAATATGAGGACCTTTTTGCAAAATTCCTCTTCAAACAAGTTTTTCAAAATAATTATAAATTATTCCTAAAGTTTCACATTTTTCAGAATTTATTTGGTATTTTTAAACATATTTTTAAGTTAAGTTTTCTGTGCAAATCTGGTCTGTGCATGTTTAGTCGACTCATAAGCCGAATCATAAGTCGACTCACGAAGTGCAGCGAAGTTGTGATTTTTCTTCTGCTGAGTCGACTTATATAAGCCGACTTATTAGTCAACTCATAAGTCGACTCACGAGTCAACTCATAAGTCGACTTATTAGAGAGCCGTTGCACAGTAACGGCTAGTTTCAGAAAACCGAATTTTAGGGGATTTTCGTTATTTCTTTGGGGTTTTGGCTGCTGTTATTTTTCACTATAAATACCTAACTACACCATTTATTTTAACCACCAACTTTGCAAGGGAAAAATCAATTGTGTTTAATTCTTGGGTTTAAGAGCCTTAACTTTTAAAATCCAATTCCTTATTTTACACTTGCACATCCCACATCCAAAGCTTCATGTGCAATCTCTCTTCTTACCATAGGGATGTTGTAAGAGAGAACAATTCTTCATTTGCTACTATTAATTGTGTGGTGATCTCTTGGAGATTAACTGTGTTGTGAGATCTCGTGGAGATCAACTGTGTCGTGAGATCTCGTAGAGATCGCTGTGTAGAAGAAGTTTCGGCTTTCAAACCGGGTTGTGTAGTGGATTCTTCTTGAGAGTGGGGAGCGAGAACGTAGGCTAGAGAGCTGAACCTCGTGAACACATTACACGTTACTTGGATAACGATTTCTATCTTATCTCCTTTTAATTTAGCATTATATTTTGTGGTGATTGCTTGTCTTAATTTTTATTGCACATTTATTGCCATAAGACCCTAATCACCCCCCTCTAGGGTCTAACAGTTGGTATCAAAGCTTGGTCTCTATATTAATTTTTGGTCTAATCACCTTAGAGAAAAGATCTTATGGAGGCTTCAATGAATGTGCATATGTTAGAAGGACAATCCACCACTAGACCCCCACTTTTCACCGGTAGTAATTTTGCATATTGGAAAGCTAGGATGAGAATCTATCTCCATTGCATTGACCTTGACATCCTAGACATCATTGAAAAAAATATGTAGAAAAGCCTAAAACTAGCTCAATGACCGATGGTGAGAGGCTCCAAGCCAATCACAATGTAAAGGCCATGAATGCCTTAATTTGTAGCCTCACACCAAATGAATATAATAGGGTTTCTACTTGTGCTACCGCATATGATATTTGGACCAAACTTTGGATCACACATGAGGGAACCCCCCAAGTTAAGGAATCAAAAATTAGTGGGCTCATGCATGATTATGAATTGTTTAAAATGCTTCCTAATGAATCCATTGATGCTATGTTTTCTCGCTTCACTAATATTATCAATGAATTGCATGTCTTAGATAAGAAGTTGTAACCCCAAGAGATGAACTACAAGATTCTTTGACCATTATCTCTGGTGTGGGAGCCCAAAGCTATGGCCATAGAGGAAGCTCACGATCTCACCACACTTCCCCTTGATGGTCTCATTGGCAAGCTCAAGGTCCATGAGAAGAAAATCAAAAAGAATGAGAAGGAGGAAGAACCCCTACGGGTAATCGAGGAGCTATCCTAAAAGAAGATAATTGCTCTTAAAGGAGCTATTGATGACTCCTCCTCCTCGGATAGTGAAACCAGTGTTTCTAGAGAAGTGGCTCACCTCTCTAGAAGAATTTCTAAACTAATAAAATTAAACAAAAAATCTTAACCGATCTAACAACAATTTTTCTCCTCGTATAGGAAAATATTTTGAGTGCAATGAATCAGGTCATCAAGCCAAGGATTACCCAAAGATCAAAGAGAAATACTTGAAGTACAAGAAGAAGAGGGCGATGTATGCCGGATGGGATAAATCCGAACCAAGTGACTCGGATAGCGATGAGGAGGGAGCTAAGTTTGCTCATCATGACCATAACATTTGTTTTATGGCTAAGGAAGATGAGGTAATTATATCCGACACCGAAAGCGAATCTTTTTATATGCAATGTGATCTAGCTACCGCATTGGAAGAGTTAAATTTTGAATTTAAAAGAATAGCTAAAGAATACTCTTCATTTAAAAAATTGCATACTTCCATGGTTGATCAATTACAATCATCTCTTGCTCAAAAAGATGAATTATTAGGAGATCTTGACTTTGAAAACAAACAATTAAAATCTAAAATAGAAAGACTAGAAATTGCTAATGGTAAAATTAAACCCACTCATGCATATTCTAGACATTACCATTTTCAAAGAAATGAACATCATAGATCATATGCTTCTGCACATATGAAACACTTTGTATGCACATATTGCATGAAGCATGGTCACATATCCACCCATTGTAAAATTAAGAATAAAGAATTATTATAATATGGCATAGCTACCCAAAGGTACCAAATATTCCCAAGGACCCAAGATTTGGGTACCTAAAGTTTCTACGTCATCTTATATAGGGAACATCACAAACACGACGTAGAGGAATGTGGTACCTTGATAGTGGTTACTCACATCACATGACGGGCAACAAAGAGCTATTTACAATCCTATCAAGGATTGAAGGAGGCAATGTCTCCTTCGGTGGCGGTGAGAACGGTAAAATCATTGGCATTGGTAGTATTAGTAAGATTTCTTCTCCCGTTATAGAAGATGTTTATTTGGTTTGAGGCTTGAATCATAATCTTCTTAGTATTAGTCAATTAAGTGATAAAGGTTTTGATATCTCTTTTAAACCGGATAAGTGCATTATTAGCATGAATAGAAAAATTGTTCTTGTTGCTAATAGAAAATCAAATGTTTACATTTTTGAGATGAATGAATTAGTTAATCAAGATGTGAAATGCTTTGCGGCAATTGATGAGAATCCTTGGATTTGGCATAAAAGACTTGGTCATGCCAACATGTAATTGATATCCAAGTTATCCAAAAGAAATCTTGTAAAGGGGTTACCAAACTTACACTTCATCAAGGATACCGTTTGCGAATATTGTGCTAAAGGGAAACAAATCAAATCTATCTTCAAATCCATCAATGAGGTATTAACTTCTTAATCTTTGCAATTATTACATCTTGATCTATTTGGTCCTATGCGTGTTACCTCTCTAGGAGGAAAACACTATGTGTTTGTTGTTGTTGATGATTTTTCTTGTTTTACATGGACAATCTTTCTTAAAATAAAGATGAATGTTTTGAGGAATTTTCCTTCTTAGTAAAAAGAATAGATAATAAAAAAGATTTAAAATTTGTTAAAATTAGAAGTGATCATGGTGGTGAATTTCAAAATAATTTTTTAAAATAATTTTTGTGCTGGTATAACTCATGTATTTTTCGCCCCAAGAACACCACAACAAAATAATGTTGTTGAACGGAAAAATGGTACCATATAAGAGATGGCACGTACTATGTTAAATGCTTTTGATTTGCCTAAATATTTTTGGGCGGAAGCCGTTAATACAGCTTGACATGTTTTAAATCGTGTATTGATTAGACCTAAGCTCAAGAAAACTCCTTATGAACTCTTTTATAACAAAACTCCATCTATTGGGTATTTTCATATCTTTGGTTGTAAATGTTTAATTTTAAATACAAAAGATCGCCATGATAAATTTGATTCAAAAATTATCGTTGGCTTTTTCCCAGGATATGCCCCTAGAAGTAAGGATTATAGGGTCTTCAACAAAAGAACACTTGTTGTTGAAGAGTCTATAAACGTTACTTTTGATGAGACTAATATTGGTTTACAAGATGGTTTGCCTAGGAATAAAGATGATGATGATATTGAGGGAGGATTGGAAGGCTTGTAATTAAATGAAACATCGTCAATAGATGCACAAAAGGGTGTGGAATGCGTCAACGCTCATGAGCAAGAAGATCTTTTAAAAGCATAAAAATTCACATCAAATCATCCAAAGGAGTAAATTATAGGGAGTCCTTCTCAAGGGGTTCTAACCCGCTCAAAGGCCTTGAGTGAATGTGGTAATATTACTTTCTTATCTCAAATAGAGCCTAAGAAGATCAATGATGCTTTAAAAGATGAGTTTTGGGTTTTAGCTATGCATGATGAACTAAATAATTTTTAAAGAAATAATGTTTGGAAACTAGTTCCTAGACCTTACAATGTGAGTGTGATTGGAACAAAATAGGTTTTTAGAAACAAACTTGATGAACATGGTATTGTAACAAGAAATAAAGCTCGTTTAGTTACCTAAGGATACAATCAAGAGGAGGGCATAGACTATGATAAAACCTTTGCACCGGTTGCAAGGTTAGAATCTATTAGAATGTTTTTAGCTTTCGTAGGTTTTAAGAATTTCAAATTATTTCAAATGGATGTTAAAAGTGCCTTTTTAAATGGTTTTATAGAAGATGAAGTATATGTCGAGCAACCCCTCGGTTTTGTGGATCATTCATTTCCTAATCATGTTTACCAGGTTCAAAAAGCTTTATATGGGTTAAAACAAGAACCTAGATCTTGGTATGCTCGCCTCTCTAGTTTTCTTATTGAAAATGATTTTTCTAAAGGGAAGATTGATAATACACATTTTGTAAGAAAAATGAAAAATGAGTTTATTTTGGTTCAAATATATATTGATGATATCATTTTTGGTACTACTAATAAAACTTTATGCAAAGAATTTTCTAAACTTATGCAAGATCACTTTGAGATAAGTATGATGAGAGAGCTCACATTCTTTCTCAGGCTCCAAGTCAAGCAAACTAAGGATGGGATTTTCGTTTCTCAAAGCAAATATGCTAGAGAATTGGTGAAAATGTTTGGATTGGAGAACTCAAAGCATGCACCAACTCCCATGAGTACAATTATCAAGCTTGATGCGGATGATAATGGTGAGGATGTAGACGAAAAACTATATCGAGGTATGATAGGTAATCTTCTTTACTTTACCGCTAGTAGACCTGATATCATGTTTAGTGTGTGTGCATGTGCACGTTTTCAAGCTTCTCCTAAAACATCTCATTTAATTACGGTTAAAAGGATTATTAAATATGTAAATGCTACTATTGATCTTGGTTTATTTTATCCTAAAAGCACCTCTTTTGATCTTTATGGTTTTTGTGATGTTGATTTTGCCGGATGTAAGATAGATCGCAAGAGTATGAGTGGTACATGTTAATTTTTGGGTAACTCTCTTATCTCTTGGGCTTCCAAGAAACAAAATTGTGTTGTCTTGTTCACTATGGAAGCGAAATACATTGCCGTCGGCTTATGTTGTGCCCAACTTTTATGGATGAAACAAAGTTTGGTTGATTATGACTTGCATTTTCAAAATACAAAAAAAATTTGTGATAACACTAGTGCTATAAACATTTCCAAAAATTTTGTTTTACACTCTAGAACCAAGCATATTGATGTACGCCACCATTTCTTACGTGATCATGTGGAGCGGAAAGATGTATCCCTTATTCATATTGATACTAAATCTCAATTAGCGGACATCTTTACCAAGCCTCTTAGTGAAGAAGATTTTTGTCGCATAAGAAATGGTTTGAGCCTATGAATTATTTGAAAATCTTTTTGCTTGTTTGTTTGCTTGGTCACATATTATATATGCCTCATTTTCATAACATGTTTAAGCACATACAAATTGCCAAGAGGAGCGTGTGGTGAGGACGTAGTCGATACCGAGAGAAGTGGCGTTGGTATCCTAGTGAGAGGTGGTAATTCCGAGCACTTGAGGGAGGCGATACGTGAGGACCAACATTTAAGGTATATTTTATGTATTTAAGTATGTTTCTCTTTTCATTTACCCTATTTTTTGATGGTGACAAAGGGGGAGAGAAATCTCCTCATTTGTGCACATAGTAAGGGGGAGCTCATAGTTAGGGGGAGCACCTATCCATGAGTTATATTTATTTAGCTCAAATATAATGGTTGGTTGTCATCATCAAAAAGGGGGAGATTGTTAGCCCTTATGTTTTGATGATGATTTACAACTACCATTATCGGTACTAATTGCTTGTTGAGTGATATTATAGTTAATATGTATATCAAGCTTGTTAGTACCATTTATGGAGGATTGGATGGAATATGAGCTACAACGTCAATATCTATAGGAGGTGGAGGTAATATGATGAAGCAAGTGTTAATCAAGAACAACATATACAAGTGAAAGCTTCATCAAATCAAAGCAAATATCAAGACTCAAAGAAATGTTATTCTATGTGAGGATATTTGCTAGTTTTTCTTTTTTCTCTAGTGTTAGATTGTAGGCAAGTAGTTGTAGATTTTATTTGAAGCTATTTGGGATATCACACACACTTGCACACTCTCAAAACTCGTATTTTGGTACTTTTATCAAAATGATATTTTTCATAAATACAAGGACCTTTTTGGAAAATTCTCGTAATCTAAGCTACTGTTAGAAGCTTTCATGATCTTGTTCTGATCGTCAACTTGAAGCAATCTCGGCTTGAGCATCGAGAGAAGCATCATTTCTCCATCAAGAACCCACTTTTAAATAAAGAGAATCAAATTAATCTTCTCTTCCTCTGTAATCGAGATAGAGAGTGAGTGATTGTAAGAGATTCGTACTAAGTGATCGAACTCATTTCTTAAAGCAAGAAATCAATCAAACTTTAACTTTTTGACCATACAGAAGATGGCGACCACATTAGGAGCAACCATTCTTTTTGATGAGATAGTGGTGGTGTAGTCTGATAAGATCCCAGTGGGAACCAAGGTTTAAACTCTGGTGATAGAGTTTGACCAGACGAAGTACGAGGAGTTTCTCTCCTCTAGTAAGTCCAGTCCTACTAAGCCACGAAAATGCCATCGAATCTCTTACAAGACTTCAGCCCATGTGGCTTATGATGATTCCACTCAAGTTAACCTCAAAGAAAAGTCTATGCCTCTCAAAAATAAGGCTCTAACAACTAGCCGTTAGGCTAAGAAATGGGTTGTTAAGCAACCTAGCCGAACTTCGGCTTCTACTAGCCAAACCTCGACTTCTGACCAAGAACCTCGTCCAGTTTTGGCTGAAGCGGGAGTTTCTGTTGGTCCACTGTCGAGATGTACTTGACAACGTTAACGCCGGAATCAAGCTCCCCGTAGGGCTCAAGTCTTGGTCTTGTTAGACGGTTTCCATTATTGCCTAAGAGCTGACCAGCCAAAGGTCAACAAGTCTGATGAGGGTCGAGTAGCCGAGGAATGTCAGAATAACGGACCTCATCCTCGCACCCGAGTAGGCTCAAAAAATAAACCTCATCCTCAAAGAGAGGTTCAACAAACTCAACAAACGGTACATACCGAGGTTCATCCAGGAAACGAACCTTAAGTTAAAAGCCGACAAGAAGGCGAATGCACCAAGCTTGTCCAATCAACGGACCTCGTCATAAACATCTGAATGATGAATTTGTCCAGTTGCCCAAGTTCATCAACCTCTATCATTTAGAGGGTCTGGCTCGGGTAAAGCTAGGTTGACGGAGCCAGCTGGGGGTAGTCCTATCGTCGACCTCCGTGATTATCTCACACGCAAACATAGCATGAGTCAGATGCAATCTCATTACTGTTGTGAGAAGATTATTTTTGTTTTACTTTCCCAATACCCATGTGCGGAGTCAGCACATAAATCTTTAGTCTTTGAATGGTTGACGGAGCCGTCGACGATCTCGTCATCCAGAAGAAAGCATTTCGTTTCAAGAAACAAGCATCTAGGAATAGCCACATTAAGTGACGATAAACACGGTTAGCAAGGGCAAGAGCAAAACCTTGGCTGATTCTTCCGAATCTTCTGATCCTGAGTACTCTCCTGGGTTAGGTGAAATGCTTGTTGAAGGATAGGGAGTATATCAACACACTCATACTCGTACTAGCGTGGTGATCTCATTTGATTTCCGACGTTTAGCGGGCATTACAGATGATGCTGATGAAGAGCCTAAGAACTCAGCCATCGCAAACTCTTAGCTGTCAAATACAGACCAAAGTGAATAAGCAAGTTCTCGCATGGCTGGAAGTGAAGAGGACACGGCGAGAAAGATGGAAGAGCAACTATCAACCATCCGTCAACAATTGGAATCTATCAGACGCTTGAAATCCATGATAGAGAAACTTCTCCGGGAGAAAGAAAAGAAAAAGAAGAAAGTCCATCCTTAAGCTTTGGGATCAAGACTTAGGTGACCTTCACACGCCGAAGAAGAGAACAGCCATTAAAATCAAGATGGTAATGACGAAGAAGATGAGGAGGTTCTGCATATTCATTCGGAATTATCTGAAGCTGAATCCAATCCTTGTACAAAAGTACGGGACCAAAAATTAGATGATTTCCAGAAAAAACTTGACTCATTGAAGCTCCACTAAAATTTCAAAGACCTGGGGGTAGCTAGACCTTATCCAGCTGATTATGATACCGTCTCGTATCCCCCGAAATTCAAGCCTCTCAATTTGGTGCAATTTGATGGCAAGGGTTCACCTACCGAGCACATCTATTATTTCTAAGCATAGACTGGACACATAGTGGGTAATGATCCTATTATGACTAGACTGCTGTTCATCAGTACCCTAAAAGGGGTAAGTTTTGAATGGTTTCGCAGACTCGATCCTGGGTCAATTAAAAGTTAGAGGGGTTTGGAGAAGCTCTTCCTAGCTCGGTTCTTTGATGATGACACTGAGGTGTCTATAGCTACACTATTGGCTTAAAAGTAAAAGTAGACAGAGTCTGTCAGTAACTTTGTCAAAAGATTCAGAAATCGATTGTTGCATTCATGCGATCAAGTCTCTGAAGCTATCCTTGTGGAGATGTGCTGTAACAACCTTTCTATCAACATACTATCCTAGATGGGCACTGTTGAAGCTGTTCATGAAAGGATTTGGTATGGCAGGGCGAGTAGGTCAAGAACATGCTCAAGAGGATAGAGGCAGAAGAACCTCAGGAGTCCGGTCCTAAAAAGGAGGGAATAAAAGCAACTTTAACCCTTAAAAGCAATCAAAGGGGAAATACACTTTGGCGATGGATACCAACCCTTCTCCTAAATCCTCCGCAAAGCAAAAAGGTAATTCTTCTTATAATCGCTTTCAGAAGAACTATGATTTTAAAGATGAAAACATCATCCCGATCTTCAAGTCTTTGATAAAGACGAATAAGATCAAGCTCCCTGATTTGAGGTGACCTGAAGAAGTATCGAGGGAAGACAATCCTAACTACTACATGTACCACAGGATGGCACATCACCCAACCAAGGCAAGCTATATCTTGAAAGATAAAATCCAAGCTTTCTTGGATAAAGATGTCATGACCCTTCAGGCGGATCAGAGGAAGGTGTCGGCAAACATGGTCTCATTGCAGTTCGGAGACTTTATAGAAGTTTAAGTACAGCATGGTGTGAAGCTAATTCTTCAAGCAGAGACCTGGATTATGAACCTCAATCCTCATCAACGGAAAGAGAAGGATATGATTCCTTATACCACTCCTGAAGGTGGAGTCATGTGGGTTCATCCTGATCTACCAGTAGATAGGCAATAGACTTCAGCAGACTCGAAGAAGTCCAATCTAGGCAAAAATCCTATAACGCTATGTCAGTCATTCCTAATGAAGAAGTTAAAACTACATCCCTCGGTAGTACAGAAGATGACTAGCCAGTGTTCGCTACACAACCTGTGCAGACATCAGGGACCCGTGGAGGAAAGGAGTACTTAAAGAAGTACCCTGAAGCAGAAGTAGCCCCGCCAAGATTGGAGAAGGAGGTAGCAGATAAAGCACCAGCGTCCGCCCATGATCCCAAGGGAAAGGAACTCCGTTACAATAAGGCAGTCAGGAAGAATGTTCCGGAGAGTTCTAAAATTCCTTTTCAGTTTGATGTGTTAGCTCAACTAGCTAACATCCCACCAAGGATTACCTTGTTCGAGCTCTTACGCATATCGCGATCGATAAGAGAAGCGTTCCGTGAAGCATTAGCAGATAACAAGACCTTCCTTGCTCACCATCCACCAAACCCAATAGAGGAGACATTGGAGGCCTATCCTCAATGTCATCAAATCATTCGAGGATGGATGCCATGCATTACCTTTTCTTTGGAGGATATGCATGTGAGAAATCTGAAGCATAATAAACCCTTATACTTCATAGGGTATATCCGTTCTATTCGGGTAGATCGAATTCAGGTCGACCATAGTTCTACTCTGAGCATCATATCTTTGAGGCTCATTCGCCATCTTGGAGTCCCATTGCATCAATTGTCTATAATGGGAACCACCATTTATGGTTTCAATGCTTCTAATACTCGTCTCCTAGGCAAGATTAAAATCAAATGTCAAATGGGTGACTTGAGGACATATGTCACCTGCTACGTCATTGATGCAGAGATGTATTATAATTTATTATCAGGTCGCCCATGGATCCATAACAATTTGATTGTTCCATTCACTCTACATCAATGCATGAAATATGTGGACGAGAGTGGTGAAGTCAGAACAGTGGTCGCAGAAAAGCAATCATTCAAGGGGGTTGAGAATTATTTTACAGATTCTATCTACTACCTTGATGGTGAGCCAATTGATATACCACCAGTTAAGGACCTCGATAGCGGTAATGAGGCCAATACTAAGTTTGACTACGAATAGGTTCTTATTTTCAATGACGTTGAACCTGTCGTAATTGATTTTAAAAGTTTGGATGTAAATGACGTTGATGACAGCGATGTTATCTTCAATAACAATGATGCTTTAGTTTACTTACCATGTGTTGAATGTAACTCTGATATGCCAGGTAGTAGTGCTAATGTGATATCAGATCATCTTCCATGACTGTATGTTGAATCTGCTTTGCACATGCCGATCCGTTCATCCTTCGTGACAAGTCGATAGCAGGTCGATTTTTCATAAGTAGTCTTTATAGTACCAACCAAGAATACTAGTAAAAAAGACATCATCTTTGGGCAAATTGATGGTCTAATACAAACTCTTTGCGAAGAAGCTAAAAAAAAGTAAGAGGGCCTCAATTCTCGTAGTTTACGCTAACAGCACGATACCTTATGAGGAAAATAGGATATGACTTCACCCACAAGGAAGGTTTAAATTTCGGCAAAGGACGGAAGACACCTTTCAAGTCTGCCTATATTATGGAAGGGAAACCTGACGATTATTAATACAAAACTCATAGGGGGTTGGGATACGAATCCCCACCATTAATATGGTGCTTCGAGACAACGAAAGAGTCAGAAGGAAGACTCACTAGTTCTTCATCTGAATCGACCTGTTGGGATTCGGATGCCAGCACTGGTGTCATATTCAAAGAGCTCATGGTCAACATGCCTTCAGCTCAGCCAATTAAGACTCAAGAGGATGATCAATTACCCTTGCTTGAGGATCCATTGAAAAAGCAACTTGGCATATAGTGGGAAAATCGTTTTAAGCAACGTGAACCTCTTACTGATGACAAAATAGTTCAAGTGAACATGGAAGATGAGTTTAACCTGAAATGCATATTCATAAGTGATAGCCTATCACTAGAAGAAAAGTAGGACCTCGTTGCTCTTGTTCGTGAATATATCGACGTCTTCGCTTAGAATTATGAAGACATGCATGTTCGGGTTGAAAATCGTTTTCTTCACTGCGGGACTCATTACAACTTCAGCCGTTACAATAATTCAAAAGAAAGGACTTTTTATAATCCTCGTTACACAATGCAAATAAAAAGATTACAATTTTCTTAAGAACGCACGCAGATAGATCGTTTATTGGTCTTCTACTTGTGCGGGATCTTTACCAGTTCCGGGGTTTATCCATAGACCACCGACTGATCAGATCCGAATAACAATTTTATTGCCTTACAAAGGAGACATGAAATTGAAGTGACTATCTCGGCAACAGCAAGATAATCACTCTTCTCGAGAATTGTAGCTAGGTACGTTCTTAAGGGAAATGGATGAACGGGATGCAAATCTCTCGAACTCTTCCTCTCTTTGTGCTGAAGTACTCGCTAAGATATATTCCTCCTCTCTAAAATTCATGCTCCTCACTTTTCATTTCGACAGGGCTTCGTCGAGACTCAAGAATTCCGGATCTATGTAAATGAAGGTCCTAAGGCCATATTTATAGGCCTGGGATATGACTGATATCGCTCTGTTATTTTGTTTCTAACTCTATCATGTGACCTCGGAATAAAGTGAATCAAGATATGTTGGAAATATGACGAAGAGAAATACAACTTTTATCTTTTGAGCTTCTTCAAATTCAAATCACATTATGGCCAAAATATGTAAGACATCATTGGTGTCCTATAGGTGTGAAACAGCCTGGACCGTCTCAGTTGTTTTGGATCTAACTTTCACGTTTAAAAGTTAGTTTATTCATTGCTAAACTTATTACAACTTCGATTGTTACAACAAGTTTAAAAGGAGAGAGACTTTTTATAAGACTCCTTACACAATAAAAATAAAAATTACATTTCTCTCTTCAAACAACACACAATAGATGTTTATCGTCTGCTATTTACGTGGGATCTTTTCCTGTACCGAGGATGCGTTAGTCCGTGGACCATCGCGGATCAGATCTGGTTGACAAAACGAAAATACAATGCTCTTACTTCACAAGGAAGTATTCGTAGAAGTAAATAATCTCGACCAAGCGAGATTACTATCCTTCTCGAGATCGAAACCAAGTTTGGTCTGGAGGAAAGGTGGAATGGGCTTCAGATCTCTCGAAATCCACTCTTTATGCACAGGAATTCACCAAGATCTCGCTATACTCTCTTAAATTCATCAGAACCTCACCCTAGCTCCTCTAAAATTCATGGCTCCCTTCATATCTGCCTTTATGAGGGTGCTAGGGATGTATTTATAGATTTTAAATGTCGTGTTTGTGGATAGGATCGAAGAACAATCATTATTATCTATTTAGGTAGGTTTTCGATTGTGTAATAGCTTCCACACGTTTAATGATAACCCACATATTTATAGATGACCCCAAGGAGTTCTAGAACCTAATCTTATCAAAAAACATGTCAAGAGCTGACCTGGGCGCAAGTCACTTCGAAGTGACTCGGATTCTCCGATATAGTTTGTATTATCTTTAATATTTTGGCTTTAATTCTCACATCCAATTTCAGAATGAAGTGATTCAAGATGCGTTAAAAATATGACGAAGAGAGATACAACTTTTGTCTTTTGAGATTTTTCGGATTCAAATCCCATCAAGGTCATACTTTTCTGTATGGGTCACTCTAGAGCCCTCCTAATTGTATTTGCTTCACTGTTTCACACATTTCGACATTTTATGTGCGTTCCTTTGCTTCTTTTTGTAACATCAAATGATCCTCTCTAACTCGGATAATAGCGTTCATTATCTTTTCTCCATTTCGAACTATATGGGAGAACCTATAAGTAATTTTTAACGCCTACGATGCTGGGTCTTAACCCTCAGGTGGCCATACATCGCCTTAACATAAAACCAGACACTAAACCTGTTAAGCAAAAACAATGGTGATTTCGGCCCCCAGATCATAGAGGCAATTGAGATTGAAGTCAAAAAGCTCATTGAATCAGGATTTATCCACAAAGAACAACATCCTGACTGGGTAGCCAATATCATTCCTATCCTAAAAAAGAATGGGAAAATTCGAGTATGCATTGACTTCAGAGATATAAATTTGGCCTGTCCAAAGGACGATTTTCCTTTACGCATTATAGATGTTATTATCGACAATACGTGCGGGTTTGAAAGGATGTTCTTTATGGATGGATTCTCGGGGTACAACCAAATTAAGATGTATCCTGATGATGAGAAACAAACTTCTTTCCGAACACCCCCAGGGATTTACTGTTACACAGTAATGCCGTTCGGTTTGAAGAATGCTGGTGCTACATATCAGTGCGCCATGACCACTATTTTTTGAGAACATTTAAGAAAAGCTGTGGAATGTTAATGTTGATGACCTAGTTATCAAAAGTCATGACAAGGGAGATCATTTGCATGATTGGAAAAAAAATGTTCGAGCTTATGCGGACGCACCAATTGAAGATGAACCCAACCAAATCATTCCTAGGAATGACCAGCGGTAAATTTCTTAGGTTCGTAGTCACAGCTAACGGAATTCTCCTTGACCCAGATAAAGTCAAGGCTATTCAAGAGCTTGCGCTTCTAAAAATTTCTTAAAGAACTTCGTAGTCTGCATAGGCGTTTGGCTTACATTCATAGATTCATCTCCAATCTATCAAGCAAATGCCAACCATTCTCAAGACTCACGAAGAAAGGGGTATCTTTCGTATGGAATGAGGCTTGCCAGAAAGTGTTTCAAGATATCAAGCAATATCTCTCCAGTCTACATGTGTTGGTTGTACCAAAGTCAGATAGACCATTCCTGATATACATTCGAGCTACAGAGCATGCCTTAGTAGCACTCTTAGCACAAGATGATGATAATTACCATGAGCAGGCCATATATTATCTCAGTAGGACCTTATCAGGAGCTAAACCTCATTATCCTCCTATTGAAAAGGAATGGTTAGCTTTGGACTTCACGGTCCAAAAGATGCGACATTACCTGGTCGAACAAACCATACATGTCATTTCTCAGATCAATCCTGTTCGAGTGTTCATGACGCAGCCCGGTGTATTGAACTGGTGACTCGCAAGGTGAGCGTTGTTATTATCTCAGCATGATATTCATTTCAAACCTCAAAAGGCGATGAAAGGTCAAGCTATTTGCGATCTTATGACCAAACATCCATTGAACGGGACAATCAAATTATACCAGGATATACTTGACGAGACGTATAAATCCAATATCGTTTCGAAGGAAAAGGTATTGCAATTATATTTCGATGGCACAACAAGAGCAAGCTCTACCGGTCTGGTTATCATTGGAGTCGGGGTAGTCTTCATCTGCCTATAAAACCGCATGCTACCTCGAGCTGTTTCCTTAACAAAGCCATGCTCCAATAATGTAGCCAAATACAATACTTGCTTAATCGGCCTTGACGTAGCTAAACAGCTGGGCGTGAAGCATCTAGAGGTGTATGATGACTCACGACTCATCGTCAACCAGGTAAAAGGAGAATATGAAGTTAGGAATGAGGACCTTATTCCCTATCACACCGTAGCCATTGCATTGACCAACTATTTTGAAAGCTTCTACATTGACTATATACCCCATCTCAAGAATACCTACGCTAACGCATTAGCATCTCTGGCTGCTACATTGGCCCCACTTGAAAGAGCCACCCAGCAAATCACAGTGACAAGTAGGCAATTATACTGACCAAAGCATGCATTGCAAATTAACACGGTTGAGGAAGAGCCCACTACGCTCGAAACTAGAGATTGGTGATTCCCAATCATTTATTATGTCATATATGGCTTGTTGCCCGAAGACATCAAAGAAGGGAATTTGTTTGCAGGCGAGCACCTAGAATCTACTATAATTCCCAGTCTCAGACTTTATATCGAAGGTCATATGACGGACTATTGCTTCGCTGCTTGTCAAGCAAAGAAGCAGAAGAAGCTCTCAAAGAGGCGCATGATGGCACGTGTGGAGCTCATTAGGCTGGCCCTAAGTTATGGGACCGACTTTGCAAATTGGGTTACTATTGGCCAAATATGGTTAGGGACGCTATTGCTTATGCTAAATGATGTCATGCCTGCTAGATACATGCTAATTATATGCATTAGCCACCCGAACATCTTCATCCATCAGCCGCTTCATAGCCATTTGAGATGTGGGATATGGACAATGTTGGCCCGATATCCCCTCCCTCTTCTAAGGTACATCACTTCATTTTAGCAATTAATATGGGTGTATCATCTTCCTTACGTCGAGAACTTAGCGATCATCATTAGGAGTGTGAGGATAGATGATTCTAATGGTATCTTGAGAATAGAGACGTGGAAGAAGTCGTCGGGGGCGGCAACATCAAAGACTGTAGGAAAGAACAGGAAGAAGGCTGTTGGTTCTTCTGTGGTCGACCGCAAATCAGCCACGGTCGATCGAGAACGTACACGAAGCTCGGGAGGAACTGGATCTGAAGGCGGTCAACTGCCACGGTCGATCGCAAGATCTTGGTCGACCGTCACGGTTGATCGCGCTATGACTGTAATCAAAACTGCTCTCGGGTTTTGGTTCGGTCGACAGCGAATCATCCATGGTCAATCGCGATACTTTCGCGGTCGACCGTCGCGGTCGACCGTCGCGGTCGACCGCGACGCAGTTTTGGGCATGAACCTAGTTCCTGTATTGTTTAGGATTTCTATTTGATATAAATAAAAACACGACTTTCCTAGGGTTTACAAACCAGATTGTAATCAGAAAAGAGATAGGGGAGGTTGTTCTTTGATCTAGAGAGATTGTGAGAGAGATTTTTGTAATCTATTAATTTTCATAATCTAGAGAAGGTATTTTTCTTCGCCCAAATCAACTCTTTTGTGTGTTCTTCTATTATTTTCTTCGCAACCAACTCTTGATAATTCTACAATCAAGGGTGCTCGCACGGCGACTCGTATCAAGTTGGTATCAGAGCGATCAGATCCTACGAATGGGGCATCCTGTGCATGATCCTGACTCGATCGTAATACAAGAAGATAGGCGAGATCCTTATTTCATTAGAAGGAGTCTAGAAATCAAGAAAGAAGAAGATGACTGAAGATGATAGCTCAGCAAGGCTAGATGTATTAGAGAAGCAGATGGAGACAATAGGTTCGACCCTCGTGCAGCTCGTCAATCTTATCCAAGACAAAGGAAACAAGGAGGAATCTTCTTCGAAAGGCAAGAAGAAACTTGTGGAGTCTGATAGAGAAGGCGATGATTCTGATTCAGATAAGGAGGCCCGTATTGTTAGGTCTATTTCACACCAGGGGGGTAAGGATTCTTACCATAATTTGAAGATAGACTTCAAAGTAGAGATTCCTATTTATTACGGGAGTGTCAACGTCAAGAAGCTTGATGATTGGATCGGGCGGATGGAGACCTATTTCACACTCTACGGATATTCATCCAAGGAGAAGCTCGTGTTAGCGACTTTGAAGCTTTCGGGGCATGCCTTGACATGGTGGAAATCCTATTGCAAGCAGAAGAAGAAGGCGGTATCGTGGAACAAGTTAAAGGAACTACTTATGAAGCAGTTCTATTCGGTAGGGTTCCTCAAAGAGCGTTGGTACAAGTGGTACGGATTGCGCCAACGGTTCAACCAGACTGTCCAAGAGTATATGATGGAATTCCAACAACAAGCGATGGTCCTCAACATCACAACAGAGGAATATCCCATTTTTATGAAGTATATGGTAGGTCTGAATGAGTATATCCGAAAGGAGATGAGGCTTTTCACAGTTGAATCCATTGCAGAGGTGAGTGTAAAGGCCATTGCCATTGAGGGTAGGCAAAAGAAGGGCAATGAAATGAAAGGAGACTCCAAACAAATGGGAGGCAAGTATAGTGGCTCTCAACCTAAGAAAGAGAAGAAGAAGGGTGACTTGGGAAAGGCAGGTTTGACATGCAATCAGTACAAACAGACAGGGCATATAGCTGATCGTTGCTGCGAGAAGTATCCTCATCTGAAACCAAAGGGATTGAAGAAGAAGGAGGAGAAGAAAGTATACGTGGTAGCACAAGGTCCGAAGGAAGTCCCCTAGATGACAGAACCCAACGACAGTCTCAACCTTATGCGGGGAAGCAGACCATGACAGAGGACGAAGACCCGATGGAGCAGCTCTTTGTTTTGAAGTTGCAGGTCAAGACCAGCTTGGTTGATGCTATAGTGGATCCAGGGAGCTAGAAGAATTTGATATCTGAGGCCTTGGTTCGGAAGCTAGGATTGAAGACGGTTAAACATCCGAAACCCTATCCGTAGGGGTGGATTCAAAAGGAGGCGGGATTGAGTGTGGTAAACCAATGCTCATTCAGATTCGCACTCCACGAGTCGTATATCAACGAAGTCACATGCGACATCGTTTCGTTGAATGTTTGCCAAGTGATACTAGGCAATCCTTATTTATGGGATAGATACGCGGTCTATGATAGGTGGGCCCAGAAGTATATGTTCACCAAGGATGGCGAAGAGGCTGGGTAATTCATTTTTCGTTCGACGTCTCTTCCTCAGGAGATGAGCTTGGTGACGGTGACTCAGGTGAAGAGGCTGGTGAATGCTAGCAAGAAGTTTGTATTATTATTCATTAGGCCTTATGAGGAGCAGCTGAGTAGGGTGTGCTTGACTACCTTGAGCAAACTGCAGGAAGGAGATCTTGACAGGTTAAAGGCCAAGTATGAGGACTTGTTTTCGAAGATCATAGGACTACTACCACAGAGAGGTGTGAAGTATGAGATTATGTTGACCGGTGAGAGTTCCTTACCAAACATAGGCCTATACCGAACATCTGTAGAGGAGTCTGAAGAGATCAAGAGACAGGTTCAGGAGCTTTTGGAGATAGAAGTGATTGTACCGAGTTGTTCTCCTTGTGGGTCACCAGTACTGTTGGTGCCCAAAAAGGATAGAGGATGGCGCATGTGCATGGATTATCGGGCGCTTAACAAGATAACCATCAAGAATCAATATCCATTGCCTTGGATTGATGATCTTATGGACCAGTTGAAAGGAGCAAGGTTTTTCACGAAGCTGGATTTGAAGTCTGGATACCATCAGGTGAGAATTCGGAAGGATGATACTTGGAAGACTGCGTTCAAGACCAAACAGGACATGTTCGAGTGGTTGGTGATGCTGTTTGGATTATGCAATACTCCGACTACCTTCATGAGGCTTATGAACGATTTGTTGCGATCCTTTATAGAGGATTTTGTGATAGTTTACCTCGATGATATCTTGGTGTATCGCAGGACCTGGGAGGAGCATCTTGTTCATGTAGAGAAGGTGTTTGAAGTGCTACAAAACGGACAACTGAAGCTCAACGGGAAGAAGTGCGAATTTGGGAAGGACGAGTTAGTGTATCTTGGGTTCATCGTGGGGAAAGGCCAGAGGAGGGTAGATCCAAGCAAGGTAGCAGTGATCACGAAGTGGCCGACACCTAGGATAGTGACAGAGGTGAGAAGCTTCATGGGAGCTTGCTAATATTTGCGCAAGTTCATTCAATGTTTTTTGACTTAGGTGGCACCTTTGCATAGCCTTATGAAGACGAATGTTTAGTTTGAGTGGAGGAAGACGCATGAGGAGGCTTTTTAGTTGCTGAAGAGAAAGATCTCAAAGGCACCAGTGTTAGCTTTGCCGAATCTACAGTGGACCTTCGAGGTAGAGACTGACGCATCTAGTTATGCTATGGGCATAGTGTTGATACAGGATAGGAAGTTGGTAGAATGCTATTCTGAGATGTTTACGGGTGCTATTCAAAACTACCCAACCTATGACAAGGAGTTCTATGTGCTTTATCAGGTGATTAAGCATTAGAATGTGTACTTATTAGGTAAGGAGGTAGTTATGCACTCAGATCACAAGCCATTAGAATTCTTACATGCCTAGAGGAAGCTACAGCAGGAACGACACATGAAGTGGATGTCTTTTTTAATGGATTTCAACATCATCATTAGGTACAAGAGGGGAGCGACGAACAAGTTGGCCGATATGTTATCTCGTCCGCCGGTAAGGGCTTTATTGGTAGCGACGCGTATTCAGCCCTTGGTTCCTTTGGAGTATGTACAGATGTACACATCTAGCCGAGATTTTAACAGTGTGTTAGAGCAGGCAAAGGCTGGACAAAAGGGGGAGTATTAGCTTGGAGAGGATGGTTTGTTGTATCGTAGGAGATCACTATGCATTCTGGAGGGTGGTGATAGGTTGTAGTGGATTAGATAAGCACATACATCACGTGTGCAAGGTCATTTTAGGATTCAGAAAACGCTTCTCAATCTATGACGACACGTGTTTTGGTCTAAGATGCTAGATGATGTTACCAAGTATGTTAGAGGGTGTAAGCTATGTTACATTTTGAAACCTTCTAATAGGAAGCAGGGACTGTATCTACCATTGCCGGTACCTTCGAGACCATGGGAGAGTATTTCTATGGATTTCTTAGGAGGATTGCCGACGACCAAGCGAGGACATGACTATTTGTTTGTTGTGGTGGACCGGTTTAGCAAAATGGTGATCTTGATTCCATGCAAGAAGACCGTAACAGGAGCGGGTGCAACACAATTATTCTTTGAGCATGTGTGGGAGCACTTTGGATTACCGAATTCGATTATTTCGAATCAAGATAGCCGGTTTCTCGGACTTTTTTAGGATTCTTTGTGGAGCTTGATGGACACTAGGTTGAAAAAGAGCACGGAATTCCATCCATAAACAGACGGACAAACAGAAGTGGTTAGTCAGACTATGGTACATATGTTGAGAGGATACAATTCCAGGCATCCCAAGACTTGGGATGAAAATTTACCATATCTTCAGTTTGCGTTTAATCGGGCTATTCATGGATCTTCGAGAAAATCACCATTTGAGACTTGTTATGGATTCTTACCGCTGAGTCCGTTTGATCTTGTGCTTTTGGGTGAAGCCACGGCGGACAGCAAGGAGGGGAATGAACGACAACATGCTCAATGATTTCTGGAGAAGATCGTGCATATTCATGCCTCGGTTGAAGCATAATTGAAGAAATCACAAGCTAAATACAAAGCGAAACATGATCAATATCGGGTTCCTTGTAATTTTTGTAAAGGTGATATGGTATGGTTGAAGTTGGGTAAGGAATGGCTAAAAGGAGAAGGGAAAAAGTTGAAGCCCATACGATATGGTTCGTTTTGGATTCTTGATCAAATTGGTGACAATGCTTTCAAACTAGATTTACCACCTCACCTCAGCATGTATTCGGTGATCAATGTCGAGTACTTGAAATTGTTTGAACCTCCATTGTTGGATGATGAAGGTGATGACAAGGTGATCGTACCACATATAGATGAATTGTGGTTTGATAGAGATGAACCGCTCAAGGAAGATTGCATTTTGGAGCAAAAAGTGACTACGACGAGATGAGGAACTAAAGAATCATTTTTGATCGGACGCTAAGGTCAGGTTCCTAGCAAAGCCAAGTGTTTCAACTAAGAAGGAGGGGCTCGTGAGTTCCCTCAACTCCAGTTCTAACTTGAACGGGATTTCAAGTTCCTAAAGGGGGGGGGAGCAATGATATGGCTGTATCTTCTTCCTTACTTTGGGAACTTTGCAATCCTCATCAGGAGTGTGAGGATAGATGATTCTTACAGTATCTTGAGAATAGAGACGTGAAAGAAATCGTCGGGAGTGGCAAAGTCGAAGACTGTAGGAAAGAACAGGAAGAAGGCTGCTGGTTCTTCTGTGGTCGACTGTGAATCAGCCACGGTCGATCACAAACGTGCACGAAGCTCAGGAGGAGATGGATCTGAAGACGGTCGACCGTCGTGATCGACCACAAGATCCCGGTCAACCACCATAATCGACCGCACCATGACTGTAATCAAAGCTGCTCTCGGGTTTTTGTTCGGTCGACCGCGAATCATCCACGGTCGATCGTGATACTTTCGCGATCGACCGTCGTGGTCAATCGCGACACAGTTTTGGGTATGGGCCTAGTTTCCTTCACTGTTTAGGATTTCTATTTGATATAAATAGAAGCACGACTGTCCTAGGGTTTACAAACCAGATTGTAATCAATAAAGAGATCAGTGAGGCTGTTCTTTAATCTAGAGAGATTGTGAGAGAGAGATTTGTAATTTATTAATTCTCATAATCTAGAGAAGGTATTTTCCTTCACCCAAATCAACTTTTTTGTGTGTTCTTCTGTTTTTCTTTGCAACCTACTCTTGATAATTCCGCAATCAAGAGTGCTCGCACGGCGACTCGTATCAGCAATAACTGACTATTTCTTCAAATGGACCGAAGCAATCCTATTAAGAGAAGTTAAAACAAGTGATGTGGTTAAATTCATAAAACACCACATCATATACAGATATGGTATTCCGTGTTGTATCCTCTACGACAATGGCCCCAGTTCATTAGTCAAGCCTTCACTCGATTCTACGACAAATTCAGAATTAGGAATTTAGCCTCAACAACTTTCAATCCTACTGCTATTAGGCAAGTAGAAGCTTTCAACAAGACCATTGTTAAGATTCTCACTAAGATGGTCTCGACAAACAAAAGAGATTAGAATGAGAAGTTAGGTCAAAGCTTGTGGACATATCGCACAACAGTTTGTATGTCGACAGGTGCGATACCATACTCCTTAGTATACGAACGTGAAGCCGTATTATTATTAGAGATCAAAAATCTATCTCTTTAGATAGCACTTGCAACTGGTATGCCGACAGAAGAAAATCAACGCCGACGTCTCAAAGAGTTAGAGTTGCTAGATAAAAAGCGACTACTGACTCAGCAGCACATCGAATTCTATCAGGCTCGGATTTTCAGAGCATTCGATAAGAAAGTTAGATACCTCACATTCAAAGAAGGTGACTTGGTTCTTACTGTCTGATGCCAAATGATTCTGAACTCTAAAAAGAAAGGGAAGTTCGAGCTAAAATAGGAAGAACCATTTGTAGTGGAAACTGTCTACTCAAATGGAGCATATTATCTCGTCACTCAGGATGACGATAAACTCATAATGCCTATCAATGATAAATTTTTGAAGAAATATTACCTATAGACCCTTGGTCAAATGCGTCTCATAGCAAAAGGAGAGGTAAATCGACGTAACGATATCTTTACTTGATCCCCTCCAAATTTTCCTCACTAATCCTCTTCAATAGGATGACGGAACCATAAAACTATCACGTTAATGATTACCTCTGATAGTTAATATATAACTTTCGTTCAAAAATATCCTTCCAATAGTAACCTACTATGTAATGTGGTACTATCTTGATTTTTCCAACGTCGTCATTATCCCAAATGACGTTCGTTTTTCAACATTTTCCTACCAAGTAATGTGTCTTTATTTCCATCATTATCGTCATACTTCTAAGTCACTGAATGACATGATTTTCCTAACAACATCATTTCCCCGAATGAAGTTCATTTTCTAACATTAACCTACCAAGTGATGTGCCACTGTTTCCATCATTATCGTCATACTTCTAAGTCCCTGAACGACATGATTATCCTAACATCATCATTATCCTAAATAACATTCATTTTCCAATATTGGCCTACCAAGTAATGTGTTTTTGTTTCCATCATTGTTATTATACTTCTAAATTACTAAACGATATGATTATCCTAACGTCGTTATTATCCCAAATGACATTCGTTTTCCAACATTAGCCTACCAAGTGATGTGCTTTTGTTTTCATCATAGTCATCATACATCTATGTCACTGAATGACATGATCTTCTTAACGTCGTTATTACCCTAAAGGACGTTCGTTTTCATACATTAGCCTATTCAGCGATGTGCCTTTGTTTCTATCATAGTCGTCATACTTCTGAGTTACTGAACGACATGATCTTTTAAACATAGTCATATTCACAAATGACGTTTGTTTTTTAATAATAACCTACTATGTGATGTGTTGCTATTTTATCTATCATCATACTTCTATGTCACTGAACGACATAATCTTCCTAACGTCGTCATTTTCACAAATGACGTTCGTTTTTTAATAGTAACCTACTATGTGATATGTTGCTATTTCAATCATGATCATCATACTTTTGAGTCACTAAACGATGTGATTATCCTAACGTTGTCATTCTCATAAGTGACGTTCGTTTTCTTATAACAAGATTACCATTTGATGAGCTTCATTTTCACATTTCCAAAACTTAATTTTAACTTAGTCATTTGTTTTTTATCATATATTTGATCCAATGCCTAGAAAGGCTAAGGATAGAAGAGAAATCTTAGCACTTGAGTCTAAGAGAAACTCTTCGATAAGTCATCATAATGAGTGGAAAAGTATGACTACTCTAACTCAAACGATAGTTGGTAAAGACATATCAAATCCGTTGATAGTTGGGAGTTTGCTAAATTCCAAAGTTGTGATTATTAATTGCACAAAAGAAGAGAACTATATGTAGATGAAACTTCAAATTTTATTCATAGAAAGACTAAAATTACAACTACAGAAAGTCAACGTACATAGATTGAACATGGAAAACACGAGCTATACTACAAGATTTGATTACAAGTTCTTTTGATGACCCTCGAGCTACACTATGAGGTTCGGTTACAATTTCTTTCGACGACCCTTGAGATTACACTACGAGATTCCGTTACAAGTTCTTTCAATGACCCTCGAGGTTCGGTTACAAATTCTTTCAATGACCTTCGGCAATGCTTTTTGTGCAACTTATTTGAGCCTTTTACAATGGTGTTGAACTGTGGTCCTTGTTGTTAAAGTTCCATCTTCCGTTCCTTGGCATGAAGTCTTTCCCATGCCCGACTTTCAACTTTGGTGCTAGTAGCACCCGCCCATCTGCTTGGGTTAATTGAGTACTAATAGAAACACCACAAGCTCTGAGCATAAGATCAGCATATTTCACATTCCAATAGAACGTGAATAGGTTACAGAGTAAAGTGCCACCTTTAAATTAGTTGTTGATGCTCGTGAGAAGAAGGACAAGCGCTTTAGTGGTTTCGTGAAGCTGCCACATAACCCAAAATCCAAATGAAGGGTTGCATGCTAGGGGAAACACGCCATGTTGAAGGAGTAAGCAGGATTAGACCTTTGATGTCTCTTTGGGGTTGCACTCGAAAGTCCTGCAAGTTGCTAAAACACATCCTGACTTCGGTTCTGAAAGATTGAGAAATTCTCAAATGGGGATGACTGAAATGTTTAAAGCTGTGAAGGGGATAAGAATGGGAACAATGAGAAGAGGAAATTCCTCTGAGTCATTTTGTAACAAAGTTCAAAGAAGAAGGAGATGACTCTTCTCGAAGGGCGAAGGCCTATTTATAGGTAGTGGAGCCAACTAAATGACTTGGATCCGTTACGCGAATCCTTAAGCGCCAGATGGTCAAGAGGCATTGGAATGCATTCGTACTTAATGCAGATAGAGCACGATTTGGAGGGGCGCATTAAAGATTAAATACTTTTTGTTATCTTAACGAAGCGATAAATTCATGTGGATCAACAGCTTGGGAACTGTTGGAGTCCAGTCATCTTCATTTAATGAGATTAATTCTTATTCCAAATTCCAAAGAGACGAAGGTCACTACCTCAATTGATTTCGAACTTCGAGACTCAGTTGAGACCAGTTTTAACCTCATCTTTGAATTTCAAAAATACAAAGGTCACTATCTTAATTGAGTTCGAACTTTGAGACTCAGTTGAGACTAGTTTGAACCTCGTCTTTGAATTTCAAAACAATGAAGGTCACTATCTTAATAGAGTCTGAATTTCAAGACTCAGTTGAGACTAGTTTGAACCTCATTTTTGAAGGCCAAAATGATGAAGGTCACTATCTCGACTGAGTTCAAATTTTGAGACTCAGTTGAGACCAAATTGAACCTCATCTTCAATTTCAAAATAGACGAGGATCATTATCTCAATCAAACTCTGATACTAAAATTAAATTGAGATGTTTCAAACCTTATATTGGAGGAACGAAGGTCATGATTTCGGACTAGACTCGAATAGTGAGATTTGGTTGAAATTAGGTCCAACCTCATCCTAAAACTTCTAATTGATGAAGTTCGTCGAATGACGAGGCTCATTCATAATGAGGTTCAACAAAACTTGAGCTTCATCTAAACTTCCAAGACTAATTTTATCATGATGAAGTCGTCGAAACCAATGAACCTTGCATCAATGAAGTAAGGCTCATCAGAGCAACTTCGAAAAAACTCTAAGTGTTGAGACTCATTAAGACAAGTCTTATACCATTACGAAAGCATAACGTAGTTAATGAACATTATTAAGGAAGAACCAAAAGTTCACAAAGAAGGAAGTTGATTTATAGAAGCATAACTATATTAATAAAATATCATTACAAATGTTCAACAGTTTGGTGGATTTCCTCAGCAAATTAGCTTACGGATTTCTGGTGTGTCACTTCTCAATCATTGCTTGCTTGCACAAATCAACATCAGAAGGCACTTTCACATTACTTACGGCATTGCTTAGCCTCTCCAAATTATTAGACTCGGCCTGAAGCAATGTTTGATGTTCTGCCTGCTGGGTTCCTAAAGTTTGTCGCCTTTCAGTTACGCTCTTCAACTCATTCTCCTCTTCGGCTAGCTTAGCCTGGATGTTAGCAAGCACAGCTCTATAAGATTCGACTAAGCATTGATGGTTTCGTTCAGTATCAGCGACCTTTTTGTTCTCGCTGGATAATTTTTCGCTGATCCCCGAGCTTTTTGACCTTCTGCTTCTTCTCAAGCACTTAACGTTCAAGCTCAAACAGAGAATCATCCCTTTGCCTCAAAAGCTAAATAGCATGTTCTTCAGCTATAGGGAGGAGGGAGTGATTACGATGATCTTGCCACTTTTTGAAAAGTCTTTCAACCTTTACCAAATGCATCCAATAGGGCAGTGTGGCTATATTGCTAGTCAAGTTCAGCATCACATGCAAAAGAGGTTCTAGCACCACCTTAATCCTGACAAAATCCCCGCCATGATCCAATACCTGAGTAGGGTATTCCCTTAGAATGGTGAGGAAATTAATCCGGACCATCGACACCCCAAATTCTTTTGACAAGTCAAAAGAAGAAGAGGGTGTAACATGGGAAGGCACCACTTCTGACTGGCCAGCAGATGTAGCTGTTATTTCTGACAAAGTGAACACAGCGGTTGCTGCAATGGTTGCAGGAGCGGCAACGATAGTAGCAGGAGTAGAAGCAAACATGATTGATGCTGGAGTTAGAATTTCCATTGAGGTGATAGAGCTGTCGGGCACAACGTTCAGATTCATTTCAGCCTCAGCTCTAGAAGTTACGTCTAAAGCAACTTTGGTTCCAACAGTTGTTTCGAGAGCAACAGTTGTGTCCGTAGCTGCTCCAGTTTTAATAGTTGTCTTTGGAGCAACCTCAGCTTCGGTTGGAATAATAGGGATAATGAGAGCATCTTTAGTAGTTACACTTGGTTCAGAGAATGATCTCACGGGGAGTTAAGATAAACGAATATCATCCTCCGACTCTAACTCCATGTCAACTCCAATTGGTTCGATGGAAGAAGGGATCATCACTGGAGCTACTCGCCTAGGCTTCTACAAAACAAGTTTTAATCTTCAAAATAACCCCAATCCCTTGGACTTCTCGCCCACTTGCCTCGAAGCTTCAACTCCTTCAACGTGTTCTACAGAAGGAATGTTGGAGGTTAAACATCAAAAAAGTAAAGCTTACGATAAGTTAAGACTAGCATACCGGTGGGTCCCATGGCAGGGTTGGATCCCCCGGGCATAGGTTCAGTGGATTGGCAAGGGGAGAGTCTACTCTCAACGGCCTCATGCGAAAAGTGCTCAAATGGCTCATCAGCACGAGAAGGTCCCTAAATTCACCAAAAGCAACTTCGGCTCCAAGTGCCTCATCCTCCCCGACAGCGGCAGGTATACTACCCCCGTATTCATCAACACGTGGAGATCTTAGAAGTGTGCTCTCAACCAGAACTGCATCCACCTCTTCTTGAGTCTCATGAGGACTAGAAAGTCAGGATTTTTTAGCACTGCCACTTTCCTCGACATATAAGAGTTCTTTTAGTCTCGGTATATGACTCCGATTAGAAGCGTTCCTAAATCTGTACGAACACCGAATGAAGCGTAGTCCTGATGAGTTGACGTTAAAGTTTGGGATCACCGCATTCACCATGCAATGCCACTTGCAATAAGTGAGTGTATTCCGGGGTTAAGGATCCTGTTGCGAGAGTGAGAAACGAGCACCTGTACCGTCAGCAACGGTCCAATACCAAGCCCTTTCTTCAATAATTAGACTACAACCCTCAAATTGTAATTGGGTGTTAGGGTTACCAATGTATAATTGGTCATAACCAAATTAGTGGGCAAAGAGACAAGGTAGATAAGGCTCTAATACACACACAGGACCAAAGTGATAAATGAGATACCCTGGACGAATGTTCATGAGCCACAGGAAGCAACCAAGTGATAGGGTACTGTAGCCCAGACCATTGGATTCGTCTACTACAGCTTGGCCATAGATGGTCCCAGGAAAATAAGAAAAACACCGTGTAGGCATCAAAAATTGC
>BQKN01065940.1:0-21614 GCA_022839385.1 Asparagus kiusianus | reverse complement strand
AAAGCATCGTGCAAACGCCGATCGTGCTCGTGCTCTTTTACAACAAAGGCGAGAAGAGAAGAAGGAAATGGTGTCTAAAGAATCACCAAGAACCAGCTGAGTATGGATTCCCAAATCCAAATTGGTGAATAGTAGGGAGGTATCCTTCAAAGTGTCTCGGCCAAAGCAACCATGTCCAAGACACTTGTAAGTGTCTCAGACGAAGCAACCATATCCGAGACATTTATAAGTGTCTCAGAAGAAGCAACCCTATCCAAGACACTTGTATGTGTCTCGGAAGAAGCAAACATGTCCAAGACACACATAAGTGTCTCAGCCAAAGGGAAGACTCCAACGCTTCTCCTTCGAAGCTCTCGACATCCATTCTTGGTCCGTCTACTACAACCACATTTGCTACATCACCTGTGAAGCTATGGGTCAGTCCTGACCTGCCAAAATTTAAGATCATAATGGAGGATCGCCTCAGTCCTTTACCTGATGATCGAGACAAAGCTCAAGTTAAAGAACGCTTAGGTCTGATGAATGAATCCCGAGTAGATTCTTACTCTGGGGATCGTAAGTATCTTCCTATCAGGACAAAGCAATCCCAGGAGAGGAAAACTCTAATTTCTTCTCGTTTGGGACCTGTAAAGACTTTATGCTCGCAAGGGGGTAGATCTAAACATATAACCTTGGATCGCTCAGAGGTGACGACAAGTCATCCTAGGTATGTCAACAAGGTTCAAACACCAAAGTAAAAGATAGGTTGCTCTGTCACCATACTAATGAGCTGTACTATTAAACTAAGGGTGGAAACAAATCACAGAAAAGGACTGTTAGAGAAACAAGTCCTCATTGTATATGTGAGAAGCTTATAAAAAGTAGTGTTGTCTGAATACAGTTGCTCCAAAGTCGTTCTGCCAAGAATTTCTGTATTTCAGAGACTTTCCGCCAAAATGCTAAAGCACAAGCCAAGATGTTTTTGCAAGAAGCATGTTGTTCAAAAGGATGAATTCCCTGAGGTCACCATCAATATGACAGATAGAAGGAGATAATGTGCCACCAATTCTGATCCTGATTTTTCACAAGGAGAAAGGGTAGGCCGAGTTCTTTCTCAAAAGATATCACAATTGCAGTTAAGATCCAACCGTCACAGAGATTATAAGAGGATGCATGTCACGCCCTGCTTCCCAAAATACCCGGGAATCAGAACGTGAACAAGCCCGCGACGTATTAGATTGAGAAGAAATATACACTATTATTATTTTTTATTCTTTTTCTTTTTCTTCTCAATCCAATACGCTAAGCGTCTGGAAATAAATATAATGCGAAGTCACAGGTCCCCGATCATAATCAGTAAGAATATAATAGACAAACTCAGAATAAAAAATATCATATCATAAATGAGATAACATCTGAGACATAATATTCGGGTCAACATGCCCTTATACAAAACTGAACAAATGAATACTAAAGAGGTACAAAGATACATCGATCAACGAAAATAGAAAGAACTACAAAAGTAAACAAGGACCAGCATATAATAAAAGAGACGACTAGACTTCGGCTTCTTCTTCTGCTCCGTCTACAAGGCACTCCTGATGAGAATCTTCTGACTCCTGCTGAACCTATTCTTCCTCTAAGTCTGACGTACACCAGAGAAAACAGGTATACGTCAGCGTGTATAACACACGGCAAGACCCGACCCCATAAAGAAAATAGAACGAACGGAAATCCAATACGAAAAACGATACGATAACAGAAACAACAAAAGAACGTACAACTAAAATCCACAAATCAACATGAAAACACTACTAAATCATGATGACATAAAGCATCCAAAATCGATCAGGTAACGAGATCATGCAGCTGGCGATCAGTCTAATCATCAAATCACAAGGGCATACACTAGATGGAATTAATACTTAAATACCTATAACTTGAGACATAGTACATCGAGAGAAATAATCCAAACAAGGAAACCCACATGTATATACCATATGTCTCAAATTATAGATAATTAAATATTAATCTAGATCTATGTGTGAAAAGAAGTACAACTGGCTTACATCTCACACGAATCATACTTAGCCAAGAATCGAGGTCATGTAACTAACTATCCCATCACTGATCTCAAATAATCCACAATCGCAATAATCTCGATATCACCGCACCTCAGACCCACCCCAGTGCTACACAGAAATTTCACTGGTGCGAGCCTGGAAATAATCAACAATCACATATCACTGTACCTCAGACCCACCCCAACGCTACACAGGAATATCGTTGGTGTGAACCTGGAAATAACCAACAATCATAATATCATATCACCTCAGACCCACCCCAACGCTACACAGGAATATCATTGGTACGAGCCTGGAATAATCAACAATCACATATCATTGTACCTCAGACCCACCCCAACGCTATATAGGAATATCGTTGGTGCGAGCCTGAAAATAATCAACAATCACATATCACAACTCCTTGGACCCACCATGGTGACTACACAAACTTCACCGGCGCGAGCCTGGAATATACATCAACAATCCTAACCGCTCACATGGACCAAGACTTCTCATCCTAATTCTCGTAATTCCAGGTCAACTACACACGAGATTCTAGATCCTAACTTTGTCATACAGGTCACTATAATCATAAACTCCTAATAATTCTCAATCACAACATGGAACAATCAATACAACTAATCATGTGCAATAATATCATAGCATATCAGATAATTAAAATAAGAATCATAAATCACAAACATCATCTACATAATTCAGAAAATAATCTTTTTCTAAATTAATTCATTTTAGATTATTTCGCTTAACAATTAATCTAAACTAATTCATTTTCCAAAATAAATTCTTTTAAATTATTATAATTATCTAAAAATTAGTCTTTTGCCGAACTAAATTCTTTTAATTCATTATAATTTTTCTAAAAATGTCATTTATCATATTACCATGATATAATTAATATTCTTCAGCAAACAATCCCACGCAGGTTATAACATATCACAGTCTATTCTATGCAGTCAATTATTAACATATATAAATAATGGAAATATAGATCAAGGGAAGCAAGATCTTGCCTCGGTTTTGTCGAACGAATCGACGCTAACGATGCGGGTCGGATCTGACGCTGGGCACGGGTAGGAACGACGGGGCTACTTGCTTGACGTGGCGACGACGAGCTCGAGAGGGGGTTCGACAGTGGATGTCGGGCAACGGCGTGGTGGTTGGACTTGGTGGCTGAGCGGGTGGAGATGATGGCTACGATGAGGAGGTAGAAGAGTGAGGCTGCGGGGCTGATCGGAGGCGGAGGGCAGCGGTGGCGTCGAGGATCTCGGCGGCTGCAAGCGGCGTCCTGGGTTGGATCTCGGGGAGAGGGGGCTGTCAAGGTTGCTGGAGACACGACGAGTTGCTGGAGGTGGTGGAGAGGGTCTGCAGATTGGTGGCGAATGGTGGTGAAGAGGGTGGTGCTTGGCGGCGAGGGCAGACGCGAGAACAGGGGCGGCGAGCGGCGGTCGATAGCTGGGGGTCGACGGCGAGGAGCAGCGGTTGCAGGTGATGGTGCTCAGGTTTAAGCGGAGGACGGAGGAGGGAGCGGTGTGGTGCACGACGACGAGGAGACGGTCGAAGGCGGCAGTGGTGGTGGAGATGGGTTATCTGAGGTGACGTGGTCGGAGCGGGTTAAGCGGGGAACGAGAGCGAGAGAGAACGGAGAGAGGAAGAAAGGTTTGGGTTGGCGGCTGGTTGAAAGAGAACACGAGAGAGAGAAAAGAATGAAGGAGGCGGCGTAAAAAAACGAATGAGAGGAGAGAGATATTTATATGTATATATATATAATTATATTAGGGTTAGGGTTAGGTATTTAATCAAAAATAATTAAAATAAAATAGTTACGGGTATTTAAAAATTAAAGTAATTACGGAATAATTATCTATAAACAAAAACATACATGTTGTGTTAATAAAATAGTTGATACGAAATAGTCGAAATATACCCATATTGTATAATTAAACAAGAATAATTAATAATAAAAATATTTTTACTTAAATTTAAAACCAAATAATTATGGGACAATTACGTACATAGTAAAACGTACTAGTTATACTAGTACGATAGATAATATGTAACAATAGAAATAATATAATAAATTATACCAAAATCACGTAATTAATAATATTATGTATTTTGTGAAATAATTTGTAATAATATTAATAACACAATATATTATTTAAAATAATTCATAATAGTACCGATAACACAACAAATTAATTCTAGAAATTTTTACCGCATAAAATAAATTTATAGATATTAATATCATTTAAATAAATATAAAACTTAGGCTTTAAATCATAGAAAATCTAGAAAATCAAGAAAAATACAAATACACTTTTAAAAATCATAATTAAGTATTTTAAAATACTAAAAAATTATTTTAACTAGTATTAAAATTCACGGTCCTTACATTCTACCCCCCCTTAAAACAAATTTCGCCCTCAAAATTAAAATAAGATATGCACGATATCATATGGTAGTCTGTAAAGCAAAAATAATACATATAATAACTGGTCATAGAAAGTAAAAAGCATATCAACAATGGACGTAGATAAAAGATATAAAATATATGTAACAATCATGTAATTATGTATTCATAACATTTACACAACAAACACAATATCAAAATATACCAATAACCATTATATCATTATACCCATTAGAATAACCAAATATGATACAAAACTATAAACCCAATATACATAAAGAATAAACATAATACAACATATGAATTTCCATGTAATAATATCCAAAATAATAATCATTTATGGTCATAAACTGTTAACTAAAACAGTAATACAGAGACTCGTGTATATGAAAAATTAATAAATACATCAATTGAAGTAATTAATGAATAGATAATAAAATATTATTAAAGTAAAATATACACAACTTAACAAAAGAGAAAAATAATAACTAATAAACACAACAAAGTATCTACAACATGCAAAACCTGCAACTAGGCTACATAAACTTATAACACTTATTTCACATCCTTAATAAACTATGAAACTATTGATAAAACATAGAAGAAATAACTATGTTAACTAATAAACAAAGTAACTCAAGTAATGCAAATAAACTAATTAATAAAATTTAAGACGACATAAAAACACATACAAGAAAAAATATATAACTTGATAAATAACCAAACAATAATGATAACAAAACCTGTACATGAAAGGTAAAATGTGACCAAAATTATGTGGTAACACACGCAGCAAACATGTATAAGTAATATGTACTCTACGTAGGATTAATAAAACAATTACAATCACAAAATAAAAATAACTACACTATAACGTGGTCGCAAACAAAAATTTATAAAAAAAATAATAATAAATACTAAATCACCATAAGTATAGCAACACACAAATTGAAACGTGGAGAAACATGAGCAAGAATACACTGTATAAAATATAAAACACACTATCTACAAAATATTACGACTAGATACGTAACCAAAATACAATATGTAAAAACACAAAAATCAAAGCTAACAAACACACACATTGTAACAATTTTTAATAACCCTATACACAAACTATAAAGCCATAACATTACACACTCACACTGAAAAATAACAACACTTATTTAAAGAAAATCATAAGAATAAAACGATATTGATATAATATGATCTACGAAAAAAAATACAAAAATAAGAGAAATGAAATAGAAGAGTAACACGATGTAAAATAACACAAGTTAAAATAGTAAAAAAATACCAAATTGACAAAGAAAAACATAATTGAAAGATTCAATGCATTCAAATAAGTAACGAACAAATTGACAGTATAAAACTCAAATAAATTAACACATACAAAAGTCGTACAATACACTAAAACATAAATGCTCACTAACAATACTGACACTCACAAACATACTAATAGATAAAGAAGGATAATATATAAAAACAAAAACTATGGAAGTTAAAATAGGTTTATAAGCAAATAAAAATATAAGAAGAGCATAATTCCGTATAATAAAAACACTGATATATCGTAGATAAACATAGTTACGCAGTTGATACTAGAAATAATGAATGACTACAAATCAATAACATCATAAATATAATAATCTAAGTGAATACACTATAATGAAAAGAGAATAGTAATTATAAAAGAATAAAAAGTAAAACATAACACAAGTAACGAAAGTAGTGAATAGAGAATAAACAACAACTAATAACACAATAAAAGACGTAAAGATCTAAAAATACTATAAAATAAATACTAAAAACTAACACGCGTATACAATGTATATTGTCACAATGACAAAACAATACATATCGAAAACAAAGCAAACAACAACAAATATACAATTACACTATGAACAAACCATGAATAAATACTATACATTCTTACAAATGCTATTTAAATAATCTTTTATATTAGTTATAAAAGAACAATATTCAATGATACAAGATAATATTACAAAACCTATATAAATAGTAACTCAAACCCCAAACTTAACAATATGAATAAACGCTTGAATATAAAAGTATAAATACATTGCTCTTAGAAACCATGAAACTAATTGTGAACATACGAAAATAATCTAGCAAGACAAAACTTACTGATAAAAACCATATACTGAAAATGTGAAGGATAAGAATATAGTCCCTATGTAGAATATTAAAATCATGAACATATTAAAGTATATCACGAAATACGAACACTATACAACAATTTAGAAAATGGGTGAAAGAAAGATGATATGACAGAAAATGCACACATACACAATATAGATATGCAAAAGTATAATTAAACACAAGAAAATAATCTGAATATCAGATATGTTATGTGATGTATATATGAAATCTAGAGCAATGCATTACACTTAATAACATGATCTGAAATAATTGAGAATATATAAGTAACGATATATATTTTTAATAAAAATATAGAATATAACACTATGAGTGATACATAATAATGTAATAAATAATGTAAAAATCAATACAATCCACGATATATAAGTCAACCAAAGAAACATAGTCATATAAATAACAACACTTATAATAACGACCGATACAAGAAAAGATGAAGTTATAGGGAGTGCGCGTGTAGTCACGAAGCGACGAAACAAGAACAGTTGGAAGCCCCGGAGTCAAAGAGTGATTAGATAGGGACGAAACGAAATCTATCAAGAAAATGGAATAAGAGCTCAAGGATAGTCTCATGGATGAAATATGATATGCATCTAAATTGTCCATCATATTCTTACTAGTAGAAACTTGGGACCGTGACCTGCAAGGGCCACCACTAAAACCTGTCACGCCCCGCTTCCCAAAATACCCGGGAATCGGAACGTGAATAAGCCCGCGACTTATTAGATTGAGAAGAAATATAAACTATTATTTTTTTTCTCAATCCAATACGCTAAGTGTCTGAAAATAAATGTAATGCGAAGTCACAGATCCCCGATCATAATCAGTAAGAATATAATAGACAAACTCAGAATAAAAAATATCATATCACAAATGAGATAACATCCGAGACATAATATTCGGGTCAACATGACCTTATACAAAACTGAACAAATGAATACTGAAGAGGTACAAAGATACATCGATCAACGAAAATAGAAAGAACTATAAAAGTAAACAAGGACCAGCATATAATAAAAGAGACGACTAGACTTCGGCTTCTTCTTTTGCTCCGTCTACAAGGCACTCCTGATGAGAATCTTCAGACTCCTGCTGAACCTGTTCTTCCTCTAAGTCTGACGTACACTGGAGAAAACAGGTATACGTCAGCGTGTATAATACACGGCAAGACCCGACCCCACAAAGAAAATAGAACGAATGAAAATCCAATACGAAAAACAATACGATAACAGAAACAACAAAAGAACGTACAACTAAAATCCACAAATCAACACGAAAACATTACTAAATCATGATAACATAAAGCATCTAAAATCGATCAGGTAACGAGATCATGTAGCTGGCGATCAGTCTAATCATCCAAATAACAAGGGCATACACTAGATGGAATTAATACTTAAATATCTATAACTTGAGACATAGTACGTCGAGCGTAATAATCCAAATAAGAAAACCCTCATGTATATACCATATGTCTCAAATTATAGATAATTAAATATTAATCCCGATCTATGTGTAAAAAGAAGTACAACTGGCCTACATCTCACACGAATCATACTTAGCCAAGAATCAAGGTCATGTAACTAACTATCCCATCACTCATCTCAAATAATCCACAATTGCAATAATCTCGATATCACCGCACCTCAGACCCACCCCAGTGCTACACAGGAATTTCACTGGTGTGAGCCTAGAAATAATCAACAATCACATATCATTGTACCTCAGACCCACCCCAACGCTACACAGGAATATCGTTGGTGCGAGCCTAGAAATAACCAACAATCATAATATCATATCACCTCAGACCCACCCCAATGCTACACAGGAATATCGTTAGTGCAAGCCTGGAATAATCAACAATCACATATCACTGCACCTCAGACCCACCCCAACGCTACACAGGAATATTATTGGTGCGAGCCTGAAAATAATCAACAATCACATATCACAACTCCTCGGACCCACCCCGGTGACTATACAAACTTCACCGACGCGAGCCTGGAATATACATCAACAATCCCAACCGCTCACATGGACCAAGACTTCTCATCCTAATTTTCATAATTCCAGGTCAACTACACACGAGATTCTAGATCCTAACCGTGTCATACAGGTCACTATAATCATAAACTCCTAATAATTCTCAATCACAACATGGAACAATCAATGCAACTAATCATGTGCAATAATATTATAGCATATCAGATAATCAAAATAAGAATCATAAATCACAAACAGCATCTACATAATTCAGAAAATAATCTTTTTCTAAATTAATTCATTTTAAATTATTTCACTTAACAATTAATCTAAACTAATTCATTTTCCAAAATAAATTCTTTTAAATTATTATAATTATCTAAAAATGATTCTTTTGCCAAACTAAATTCTTTTAATTCATTATAATTTTTTTGAAAATGTCATTTATCATATTACCATGATATAATTAATATTCTTCAGCAAACAATCCCAAGCAGGTTATAACATATCGCAGTCTATTCTATGCAATCAATTATTAACAGATATAAATAATGGAAATATAGATCAAGGGAAGCGGGATCTTGCCTCGGTTTTGTCGAACGAATCGACGCTAACGGTACGGGTCGGATCTGACGCTGGGCACGGGTAGGAACGACGGGGCTGATTGCTTGACGTGGCGACGATGAGCTGGAGAGGGGGTTCGACGGTGGATGTCGGGCAGCGGCGTGGTGGTTGGACTTGGTGGCTGAGCGGGTGGATATGATAGCTACGAGGAGGAGGTGGAAGAGTGAGGCTGCGGGGCAGATCGGAGGCGGAGGGCAGCGGTGGCGTCGAGTATCTCGGCGGCTGCAGGCGGCGGCCTGGGTTGGATCTCGTGGAGAGGGGGCTGTCGAGGTTGCTGGAGACGCGACGAGTTGCTGGAGGCGGTGGAGAGGGTATGCAGGGTGGTGGCGAATGGTGGTGAAGAGGGCGGTTCTTGGCGGCGAGGGCAGACGTGAGAACAGGGGCGGCGAGCGGCGGTCGATAGCTGGGGGTCGACGGCGAGGAGCAGCGGCTGCGGGTGATGGCGCTCAGGTTTAGGCGGAGGACGGAGGAGGGAGCGGCGTGGTACACGGTGACGAGGAGGCAGTCGAATGTGGCGGTGGTGGTGGAGATGGGTTGTCTGAGGTGATGTGGTTGGAGCGGGTTAAGCGGAGAACGAGAGCGAGGGAGATCGGAGAGAGGAAGAAAGGTTTGGGTTGGCGGCTGGTTGAAAGAGAACACGAGAGAGAGAAAAGAATGAAGGAGGCGGCGTAAAAAAACGAATGAGAGGAGAGAGATATTTATATGTATATATATATAATTATATTAGGGTTAGGGTTAGGTATTTAATCAAAAATAATTAAAATAAAATAGTTACGGGTATTTAAAAATTAAAGTAATTACGGAATAATTATCTATAAACAAAAACGTACATGTTGTGTTAATAAAATAGTTGATACGAAATAGTCAACATATACCCATATTGTATAATTATACAAGAATAATTAATAATAAAAATATTTTTACTTAAATTTAAAACCAAATAATTATGGGACAATTACGTACATAGTAAAACGTACTAGTTATACTAATACGATAGATAATATGTAACAATAGAAATAATATAATAAATTATACCAAAATCACATAATTAATAATATTATGTATTATGTGAAATAATTTGTAATAATATTAATAGCACAATATATTATTTAAAATAATACGTAACAGTACCGATAACATAACAAATTAATTCTAAAAATTTTTACTGCATAAAATAAATTTATAGATATTAATATCATTTAAATAAATATAAAACTTAGGCTTTAAATCATAGAAAATCTAGAAAATCAAGAAAAATACAAATACACTTTTAAAAATCATAATTAAGTATTTTAAAATACTAAAAAATTATTTTAACTAGTATTAAAATTCACGGTCCTTATAATGCATGAAGGAACATCTTCAGAAGATGAACTTTCAGATACTAATTCTGTACTTGCTTCAGATGATACGATGTCTAGTGTAGGACAAGCTAGGGAATCATTCACAATTACGCCTGATCAGTTAACCCAAATGTTACAAGAAGCTTTGGCGAAGCAACGAGAAGAGATCAGAGCTGAAATAAAAACAGAGATGAAGTTGACAATGAAACAGATAAGGGATTTGTAGGCTTAACAACATCTACAACAACCAGAATCAAGTCAAAAGGCTGAATCTAGCAGGCGTAATTCTATACCTGTTCAGATAACTGAGGTTGATAGTGACCAAGAGGTGGATGAAACTATCTTTGCTGATCCTCCTCCTAATAAAGATAATTCTGAGGGTAATCCAGTCAAGTTGACTACCCAACCTTCTTAAACTCACCCGAAGAAAAATATGGATGAGGATAAGAAAACAAAGGAGCTTGAAAACAAAGTCAATGCTTTGATGACGGCTCAAGAAGTGAAGAAAATGGGTATTACGTGCCCGTATCCAAGGGAGTGGGATTTAATTCCTTACCCTCCGAAATTCAGTCTGATTAACTTTACTCCTTTTGATGGCAAGGGTTCACCCACTCAACACTTGATTTATTTCAAGTCTCATTTGGGTGCAATCTCTGGAAACGAGGTTTTAATGGTCCGGTCATTCGTTGGGACCCTTCGTGGGGCCACCATCGATTGGTACCGACGTCTTAAGCCTGGAAGCATCAACAGTTAGGATGATATGGAAGTTTTATTCCTTACTAATTTCTTCAACGACGACATCAAGATATCTGGTACTTTGTTAGATGAGAAACAAAAAGATGGAGAATCAGTTGATGTCTTTGTTAAACTATTCTAAAACAAAGCGGTAAATTGTCGAGATCCGTTCACTGAAGAATTCATCATTCAGAGATGTCACAACCTTTCTTTGGATGTCCTAGAAGTCATAGGAGTCAAGGAAGAGGAAACGGGCCTGCGGCTGCTATTGATGCTCACCGGACGTCACAACAACCACAACAATAATCTTTATAGCTGCCACATCAATCACAACAGTCTCTAAGACAGCCCAAGACTTTGGAACCTAGATTTCCGAAAGAATATTCCTTCAGGGACGATGAAGTACCGGTTATCTTTAAATATCTTTTAGATAACAACAAGATCAAACTTCCACCGGTTACGAATCAGGAAGAAGCTAAAAAGACTACAGACCTGAAATATTATGCATATCACAGAAGGGTCCATCATCCCACCAAGGTGTGTTATGTCTTAAAAGACAAAATACAAACCTTGATCGATGTTGGTATCGTGACCGTAAAGCCGAAAGCGAAGAAAGTTGGTGCCGATACAGTATCCATTAGCTTCGGTTCAACTCCTTTGTCATGGTTTCAACCCGAACCTGTGTCAAAGGTTAAAGTGAAAATTGTTAACGATGACCCTCATGGACAGGACTAAAAGGGAGTTGTGTCACATACAGCTCCAAATGGAAAAATCCTATAGGTTCATCCCGATCTACTTGAGGATGAACAATGGATGACATCCACATCCAAGAAGAGGATGAAAGGCAAAGGAAAAGAGAAGTCTTGTTACGGCGCCTCGGCAATTCCTTAAGAAAACGATGAAGAAATACCAACTTTACCACTTTCTGAGGAAAGCATGAAGCCTTTGCTACAAGGAGTGGAAATGAATACCGCTTTAACTATCCAAGTGCTTCCGAACAATTAGCTGAGCAAGGGGTAGTAAAGACCACACCTTCCAAAATCCTAGCCAAGCTGGGGGTGGTTGCTAACCACTATGTTGACTGAAAAACCTCAAAAATTGACTAAGCAAAAAGAGAAGGAATCTCAGCACAAAGAAATTCAAATTCCGAAGTAGTCTCCTTTCAATCGACCGATTGGAAGAGATAAACTGAAAAGTTTGAACGCTCCATACCGTTTTGATGTCATAGCTCAGTTAGCCAATATCCTAGTGAGGATCACTTTGTACGAGTTATTGTGCCTTTTAAAATATACCAGGGAAGCTTTACATGAAGCTTTGGCTGATTCTGATATGTTTCTCACTTAGATAAAGCCAATCCCCATAGAGCAAGAGTCATCAGTTCAACAATGTAACTTGGCGGCCACGAAATTTCCTTACATTGCTTTTACCAAAGAGGATATGCAAGTAAAGAATTTGAAGCATGATAGACCTTTATACTTCACTGGATATATTGGCTCAAGCATTGCTAACCGGATCCAAGTTGATCCGGGTTTCACTGTTAGTATCATGCCACTTCGGTTGAAGTACCATCTTGGAATTCTCGCCAGCAAATTAGCATCCATGAGAACCATTACCTACGGATTCTACACCAGTGGGTCCAAGCCATTAGGAAAGATATGGGTGAAGTGTCAACTCGGAGATTTGAAGTCGGAGGTTACTTGTTATGTGATTGATGTAGAGACTACTTATAACTTATTGTTGGGTCACCCTTGGATCCATAATAATGTTATAGTTCGCTCTACCCTCCATCGATATCTGAAATATGTTGACACTAACAATAAGGTTAAGACGGTGGTCGCAGATAAGCAACCACTTCAGGAGTTAGAAAATTACTTTACTGACTCCCTTCTTTATGGTGTCGAATCCGATACTGAACCATCGGCCCGTGGTACGGACAGCGGAGAAGAAGCTGATACCGAAGCTGGGCTCGATTATATTAAAGGTCTTGTATTAAATGATATTGAACCTCTTATAATCGATCTTGATGGTGGTGAATCGTCGGATGAAAGTTGTAACTGGCAACTTAGCGATGAAATAATAAATAATGATTTAGAGTATTCACATTGTCTCGATAATATAATGCAAAAATTATATGACAATTCCGACATACACATGTCACTTCAGTCGTCTTGCACGATGAAGAAATGTATCCAGGTTTCCTTTAGAACAAGCTTAGTTTTACCGTCAAATGTTAGACCCTAGAGGGGGGTGATTAGAGTCTTATTCTAATCTAATCCGATTTTATGCCAATTAAAACTAATTCAACAAACTATCCTAGCAAATATGATATACAACAAGATATATTCAAGGATAAGTGATATACACAAGGGTAAACAAAATAAACAAGATAGTGGGTGATATAAATAACATGCAATAGACAATAGTGATATGAAATATGAACACAAGATAAGTGCACCAATGCAATAAAAAACAAATGATATGTTCACAGAGTTCGGTCCCCACGATCTACGTCTCCACTCCTCACCTCGAGGAGATCTCCACTATCGCAACCGGGTTTTCTACGCTCACCCGAATAACGTTTACACCACACACTCGATTTTCTAGCTAACCAAAAACTCTACAATCTCACACTATCACAACCGGGGTTTCTACGCTCACCTGAATAACGTTTACACCACACAATATCGGTTTTTAATGCTCACCGATCAACATTCATAATGTAACTATGCTCCACACCCTTTAAGTGTTGGTCGCTAGCCCGTGGACTTCCTCAAGTGCTCGGAATTACCATCTCTCTCTAGGCTTTACTACCGACCCCACTCCTCTTGGAACCGACCCCGTTCTCACCAACAACTTCTCTCGATGTCCAAGTATAATACAATATGCAACTCACAATTAGGCTCACAATACAAATAAATTGTTCTCTACAATAGATGAGAATACAATGTAGGCTCACTCTCAATTGTTACAACTCCCCACAACCTAATTATACAATGTATGCAAATACAATAAGCTCAATGGTTGTGTGCGTAAGCAACGAGAAAATCAATTTTAAACTCAATGTAAACCCTAGCTTAATAAAAATGATAAACAACAAATAATTAAAACAAAGCTAGTATTGAGTTTAGAAATTCTTCTCTGAAACAACAACATGGAGAGATGGAGATTAAAGCTCAAATGAAGATGATCTCCTCCACTTGTAAAAACTTCTTCATAAACCAAAAACAAAAACTTAAACAAGCTTAAACCCTTGTTAAACTTTCTTAAAACATTCTCTTCAGTTATATTGGAACTGAAGATATGTGGGGGTATTTATAGGAACCCCAAAGCCAAGAGAAAACAAGAGAAAAAGACTAAAAACCTAAAAACAGTATAGTCTGGAAATATAGCCGTTACAGTGTTATGAGTTGACTTAGTACTGTTCATGAGTCGACTCATAAGTAGCCGTTACATGCTAAAAACCAACTTATGGGTCTACTCATAAAATTCATGAGTCGACTCATCATGCACGGGTCGACTCATGAAGTCATGGGTCGACTCAGTAGAAACAAAACACACTTTCCAGCACAGTTTATGAGTCGACTTATGACAGACATGCGTCGACTCAACCTGATGGGTCGACTCATGATGTTATTAGTCGATTCGTCAGAAATAAAATATAAACTACACAACAGTTTATGAGTTGACTCAACACTATTCATGAGTCAACTCAAGACATGCACGCAGCCTGTTTTAAACAGAAATCTGATTTTCAAACCTCTTTTAAAAATAGCAAATAAAATCAAAAAAATGTAAAGCTTTGGGAAATGCTTGTAAACATGATAATATCATCATTTTGCAAAATAGTCCAAATGAAAATACCATCATTTTAGAAATAGTCTAAAACATGAAAATATAAACACATGAGTTTTGACATTTTAGCTTAACAATGTTTTGAAATATTACAAAATAATTTTCTAGACTTAATAAAAGATGTATATGATTATTGTTAAGTCCAAAAAGCTTAGAATACAATATTTTAACAAATACAATAGAATATGAAACATATGAGTATGTATATGAATATATATTTGTTTCATATCTATGAAATTAAACCAAACCAACTTATCCACATAAAAACAAACATGTATGTATATAAATATTTATTTATATGCTTGTAAAAACTTTGTTTGTGGATAATCCAAAAGCCAAAATGTGTATATATATATATATATATAACTATATATATACATAGAAGCCAATAAAATGTGTGTGTATATGATATTGAGCTTAAAGTACTTAACACACATAATATAAACTCCTAAACTAATTATACCCAAGCTTGTGATCTTCAACGAAGCTGTATCTTGGTACACTTGCGGATGAAGCTTGAACTTGGATTTTCAACTTGAATTGCAAGGCTTCACTCCATGATTCTGCCAACCTCTATTGGATATGATCATTGTGGCATAATTCCATCCATCTTTTAACATATTGTTTGTCTACAATAAATAAGAAAATACAAATACTAGACAAACAACATTAGTAGTAAATTGCTTGTTAAACATCACCAAAACAAAGAGGCCAACAATCTTCCCCTTTTTGATGATGACAAACAATTTACAAAAAAGATATATGCATGAAAGAAAATGAATATATAATATTATATTTATCATTCATATAAACAAAAAGAATATACTCACAATATTTCCCCCCTTTGACAACACCAAAAAGGGGACAAAAGGATGAAGAGAGCGACAGCTCTCCCTATCAATATGCATGGGTGAGTATAAAAATAATAATAGAATAGAATAAGCTCCCCCTATCAAAATGCCATATAGAATATATGAAATGAAGTGCTAAGGCAAACTTATGTGAGCAAGTACAGATGAATATGCTAAATATCACTCACATACTACAAGATAATGAGAACACATATGGATGTACCATTGAAATAATGTGTCTCATTATACTAACATAAAAACCATGTATAAAATAGATTTATGAAATCAAACGAAAGAAAAACATGAGAATCATGAAAAGTTTTCACTTAAATGAAATTATAAATCAAGATTTAAACCCAAAAATGATGTTTGATCAATAAAGGAAATTTTTTTTGTAAAACTTGATCAAACTACATAAAGAATACATTATAAAGTATATTTGAAATTTGAATCATCTATTTGTGCTTATAAAATGAATTCAAAAGAACAAATCAAAGAAAAATTTTCATAGTTCAAAAATAACATACAAAAATCATGAACTATGGATTTTAAAACTAAAAATCATCTTTAAGAGTATAAAACCAAAACATCATTGATTTTCATAAATGAGAGAGGTAACCATATCAAGCTCTTTAGCTTGTTCCAACCCATATAAGGACTTTTAGTACCCGGTAAACAAGATTTGGGAATAAACACCCAATAAATCCGAAGGGTTATATAAACAAAAACCACTCATCAAAACAAAACCAATAATCAAAAAAATAAAAGAATTTGATCAATAAAAAGAATTGTTTTCATTTTCAAAAATTTAAAGTATAATTTTCAAAACCAAGAAAAGAAAAAAGAAAAACACTAAAATACTTGGTTTAAAAATCAAATTTATTTTGGTACCTAAGAATTCTTGGTATCAAGTGATTTAGGGACATGACCCCTGTCTTTTAAGCTCAAAGCCCTAGGTTATGAACCCTCTTGGGCACTTATAGTGTACTAACATGGTCAAAACAATAATCACTCAAATGATCCTTCCGGTTGTAATTTATGCAATGAAAGAGATCCATTTATTTTTATGGACCATTAGCTTGTACACGAAAATCATTTACAAATAAAGATTGTGTTTTAGAAATATTTTGTAAATGAGGAACATTATCAAACAAATATGGTCTTTTTGGAACATTTTGCAAAATATGAGCTTTTTGCATATCAAAACAAAATTAAGCAAGATGTCCAAACCTACCACAAACATCACATTTAAAAATATATGGTCTACTAGAAGAATTTGGCAAACTAGAATTATTTATTAAATCAAAGCAAAACTTTGCCAAATGGCCAAAACAACCATAATAATCACATTTGAACACATGAGCATGCTCATGATGAACATGATGAGTTTGTGCATGTGTATGTAATGAAGTAGCCTTATGAGATGCACAAGAAGCATTGATATTAGCATTTTTAGATTTTTGTACATCATAACAAAATTTAGCTAGATGGCCTTTATGACCACAAATAGAGCACTTGTAAACTTGCTATATATGTGTGCATAATGAGTGGATGAATTTGACTTAGACTTGGCACACATATTCATAAGCTTCTTATGATTATTAATGCATGTTTTCAAAGTTAAATCTAAAGATGAAATGTGATTATTCACAAGATTCAAATCTTCATTATTAGGTACATTTGTATTTTTATCAGAAGTAGAACATAAATAGTCATTTATAAAGAAAACAGTATTATTTTTTATGTTCTCTACTTCTAACATGGCATTATCTCTTTCATGAGTTAAAATAGCAAAGTTTAAAATTAAAGAATCATGATCCAATTTTAATTTATCATTCTTTTCATTAAGGATCACATTCTCATTAGAAATAGTATCAAACTTAGAAGCTAACAACTCATGATCGGATTTCAAATCTTCATGCTTTCTTTTTAAGTCAATAAAATCTTTATGCAATTTGTTATAGGCATGCAATAGTTTTTCACTAGCACAAGCAAGTTCATCACTAGATAAATCATTAATTAATTTGAACTCGTAAACCTCGATAGGGCTATCGCCTAGTGGTCGTGTGCATGAAAGTGAAGCTCCACATGAACTAGAAGAGAAATCCACCAAAGCTTGTCGGATTGCCTCCAAATTCCCTTGATGTGCTTCTATAAGTTTTCATAAGGTGAAAGCACTATCAAAATGAACAAACTTGTTAGACATAGATGAATTAAAGGCATTTAACAAAAATTCTAACAAAATCTTGTTCATCATAGACATACGATGATCATTTTTATTCCACTTGGATTTCTCCGTAATAGGCACAATATAAACATCATCTATAATTTTTCATAAATTTAAGTGTCTAGATTGAATAAAGTTTAAATCTAACACATCATGGGGCATAAGAAAAATTATCTAATCTAGGAGCAATAATGATGGCATAACCTAAACTAGATGCACCGTGCATATCCATAATGTATATATGCAAGCAAGACAAATGCAATCAAAACTAGATTAGCATAAAATGATAACTTGGATCTTTAACTCAATATGATTAGACCTTAAATCAAAGAGCACCAAGCTCTGATACCAATTATTAGACCCTAGAGGGGGGTGATTAGGGTCTTATGCTAATCTAATCTGATTTTATGCCAATTAAAACTAATTCAACAAACTATCCTAGCAAATATGATATATGCAAGGATAAGTGATATACACAAGGGCAAACAAAATAAACAAGATAGTGGGTGATATAAATAACATGCAATAGACAATGGAGATATGAAATATGAACACAAGATAAGTGCGTCAATGCAATCACAAACAAACGATATGTTCACGGAGTTCGGTCCCCACGACCTACGTCTCCGCTCCTCATCTCAAGGAGATCTCCACTATCATATCTGGGTTTTCTGCACTCATCCGAAATAACATTTACACCTCACACTCGATTTTCTAGCTAACCGAAAACTCTACAATCTCACACTATCACAACCGGGTTTTCTACGCTCACCCGAATAACGTTTACACCACACAATATCAGTTTTCAATGCTCACCGATCAACGTTCATGATGTAACTGTGACGCCCCTGGGTTCACACACGGCTGCAGTCCGAGGTGAAACCATGGATGTCAAACCTGCCATGCACCACACCGTGCAATAACTGTTAGGTCTCATGTTATGAGCCTACATCTTCTAATCTTGTTTTGATGATTACAAACAATTCCTAATATTGTTTGTCTAGTGTTTATGTTTCTTATTAGGTATTCTAGACAAACAATGTGTTGGAGGATGGATGGAATTGCTCCATAACGATCATATCTAATGGAGGTTGGCGGAATTATGGAATGAAGCATGCTATTCAAGTTAAAGATCCAAGATCTCGCTTCATCCGCAACGTGTACCAAGTCAAGCTTATTGAAGATCAAGATCGGCTTGGGTAATATAGTTTAGGATTTATATTATGTGTGTTAAGTACCTTAAGCTCAATATTATACACACACATTAAATTGGTTTTCATGTATATATATAGTTTCATATATACATATATGTTTGGTTTTCAGGTATATATATATATACATAGTTTTTAGTTTTCATGTTCATAAATATGAGATTACACATTTCATATTTATTATTGTGTTTTGGTTTAGCTATATAGATATGAAACAAATTTACATTCATATATATAATCATATGTTTCATACTCTATTGTGTTTTTAAAAATATTGCATAGAATATGCAATTTTATGAAAATATTGTATTTCTAGGTTATAGACTTCATAACAACATTTTATATCTTTTATCAAGTCTATACAAACATTTCACAAAGTTTCAAAAGTTGGTTTATGTCAAAACATCAAAATTCAAGTATTTCATATTTTCATGTTTTGGACTATTTTGTAAAATGATGATATTTTTCATTTGGGAGGTCCTTTCTGATAACCAGTCATTGTAGCATGTTTATTAGCATGTCTACAATCATTCCCCAAAGTTTTACATTTTTCTGAATTTATTTGATATTTTTAAACCCTGTTTTAAGTTGACATGTACTGTTTAAAACAGGCTGTGTACATGTCATGAGTCGACTCATGAACAGTGACGAGTCGACTCATAAACTGTTGTGTAGTTTGCATTTTGTTTCTGACGAGTCGACTCACAATATCATGAGTCGACCCGACAGGTTGAGTCGACTCATGCCTGTCATAAGTCGACTCATAAAGTGTTCTGGAATTTGGTTTTTGTTTCTGCTGAGTCGACCCATGACCTCATGAGTCGACCCATGCATGATGAGTCGACTCATAAAATTTATGAGTCGACCCATAAGCTGTTTTTTGGCCTGTAACGGTAACTTATGAGTCGACTCATGAACAGTGATGAGTCGACCCCATAATGTGTCCGTTACACAGTAACGGCTATTTTCCAGTTTTGTTTTCTTATGGGTTTTTGGTCATTTTACTTGGGTTTTTGCTGAAGTTTTGTGTGGGTATAAATACCCTCTTGCTCTCATCTTTCATGATAAATTAAGAGAATTGTTTTAACAAGTTTAAGGGTGTTTTAAGTTTGTTTAAAGGTGTTTAAAGTCTTGTTTCAAAGTTTCGGTTTTGTGAAGATAATTTCACAAGAGGAAGAAGAGATCATACTTTGGTGTTTGGGCTTCAAATCATCTCTCTCTCACTCTTGTCATTTATTGGAGAAGTTTTCTAAACTCAATCTAGCTTTACATTTTATTATTTGATTATCATTTTATTAAGCTAGTGTTTATATTGAGTTTAGTTGATTTTAATTATCTCTTTGTACACACACAACCATTGAGCTTATTGTATTTTCATACTTAGTATAATTTGGGTTGTGGGATTGTGTGACATCGAGAGTGTGCTTACATTGTGTTCTCATCTATTGTAGAGAACGATTTATTTGTATCGAGCTTTCATTGTGAGATCACTTGTATTACACTAGTACACCAATAGGAGTGTGTGGTGAGAGACGGGGTTGTCCCAAGAGTAGTGGCGTCGGTAGCCTAGAGAGGTAATAATTCCGAGCACTTGAGGGAGACACGGGCTAGAGACCAACACTTGATGTGGTAGTTAGTGTAGTTACATTGTGAGATTGTAGACGTTGATCGGTGAGCGTTGAAACCGATATTGTGTGGTGTAAGCGTTTTCGGGTGATCGTTGAAAACCCGGTGTGATAGTGGATTTCTCCCCGGGAGTGGGGAGCGGAGACGTAGGACGGAAGGTCCGAACTCCGTGATCATTTATTTGTGTTTGAGTTGCATTGGCGTTCATTTATACTTGTGTTTATTGCCTATATCGCCTATTGCATCTTGTTTATTTCATCCACTATTTTGTTCACCCTTGTGTTATTTATATATCCTTGCACATATATTATTCATATCTCTTGTGCTAGGATATATTTATTAATAAGTTTTTAATTTGGCATAAATCGGATTAGATTAGCATAAACCCTATTCACCCCCCTCTAGGGTTCCTCCCTAGTGGTATTAGGGTACTGTCAATAACACGTTTCACCATCACAATCACTATCTCTCTAGTGGAATCAACAACAGGTGTAAGTACAAAGCA
>BQKN01065937.1:55638-70394 GCA_022839385.1 Asparagus kiusianus | reverse complement strand
TATATATATATATATATATATATATACAATTTAGTTTTGGTTTCCATGTATATATAGTTTCATATATACATATATGTTTGATTTCTATGTATATATATAGTTATATATATACATACATAGTTTTGAGTTTTTCATGTTCATAAATATTAAATCACATATTTCATATTTATTATTGTGTTTTGGTTTAGCTATATAGATATGAAACAAATATACATTCATATATATAATCATATGCTTCATACTCTATTTTGTTTAAATATATATTGCATAGAATATGCAATTTTGTGAAAATATTATTTTCTTGGTTTATGGACTTAACAATATTCATATACATATTTTATTAAGTCTATACAATCATTGTGTAAAGTTTCAAAACATGGTTTAGCCAAAATATCAAAATACACATGTTTACATTTCATGTTTTGGACCTTTTTGTAAAATGATGATATGTTTACATTTGGGAAGTCCTTTTTGAAAACCAGTTTTTGTAGCATGTGTATTATCATATCTACAATCATTTTCTAAAGGTTTACATTTTTCTAAATTTTTTTGCTATTTTGAAAGGTTCTTTTAAAATCAGATTTTCAGCATGAACAGTGTTTGTGCACGTTTAGTCGACTCATAAGTCGACTCACGAAGTACAGCATAGTTATAATTTTTTTCTGCTGAGTCGACTCATATAAGTCGACTCATAAGTTGACTTATGAAAGAGCCGTTACACAGTAATGGCTAGTTTCCAACAATGTTTTCTGGGGTCTTTTTTGTCTTTTCAGTTGGGTTTTGGCCGAGGTTTTGGGTGGCTATATATACCCCCTTGCTCTCATCCTTCATATCTAACTAATGAAATATTTTAAACAAGTTTAAAATAGTTTTAAACAAGAGTTTAAGTTTGTTTAATGTTTGTTTAGAAGCTTTTAAGCAATTGAGGGTTTGAGTTTGTGAATTCAATTCCACAAAAGCTTGAGGAGATCATCTATTGGAGTTTGAGCAATCAACTATTCTCCCTCCATCTCTTGTCATCTATTGAGAAGTTTTCTAAACACTTTTCTAGCTTTTTATTTATTTGTTTGATTATCATCTTATTAAAGCTAATTTTATATTGAGTTTAGATTTGATTAATCTCATTGTTACACACACCCACTTAAGCTTATTTTATTTGCATTCATAATATGTTTAGGGTTGTGAGAGATAGTAACATTGAGTTGAACCTAATTGAGTTCTCACATTGTTTAGAGAACAATCATTTGTTGTGTGCTTAATTATGAAGTTCACTTTGTAATATACTTGTACACCGAGAGGAGTGTGTGGTGAGGACGGAGTCGATACCAAAAGGAGTGGCGTCGGTGGCCTAGTAAGAAGTGATAATTCTGAGCACTTGAGGGAGTCGATACGTGAGGACCAACACTTGGGGTTTGTAGCTTGTGTATGTACTTTGTGAGGATTTGTGAGAGTTACTGGTTGACTTGATAATCGAGTGTGTAGAGTTTTTGGTTAGCTAGAAAACCGAGTGTGTAGAGAAGTTCCGGCTTCTAAATCAGGTTATGTAGTGGATTCTTCCCGGGAGTGAGGAGCGGAGACGTAGGACGGAAGGTCCGAACTCCGTGATCATTTCCTTGTGTTTGGGTTTAGCATTGGCGTATTTATTCTTGCATATTGTTATATCGCCATTGTTGCATGATCATATTGTTTACCCTTGTTTATATTGTATATCCTTACACATATCTTGTAACATATCATACTTGCTAGGATATATTTGTTAATTAGTTTTAATTGGCATAAAATCGGATTAGATTAGTATAAGACCCCATTCACTCCCTCTATGGTTCTTTCCTAGTGGCATTAGGGTCCAACAAGAGAGTCAACCAAGGGTTAGAGGATATGTTACGGGCTTGTGTCATAGATTTTCAGGGTAGTTGGGAGGACCACATTCCACTGATTGAGTTTGCTTTTAATAATAGTTATCAAGCGACTATTGGTATTGCATCATATGAGGAGTTGTATGGGAGGCCTTGTAGATCGCCTATCTGTTAGGCAGAGCCAGAGGATAGCTTACTACTTGGGCCGGAGCTTATAAGATAGACTACGGAGAAGGTAACACTCATTCGGGAGCTCATTCTTACAGCGCAGAGTTGTCAAAAGAGTTATGCAGATCGGATACGATGTCCATTAGAGTTTCAGGTTATGGACTATGTATTATTAAAAACATCACCAATGAAGGGAGTTCAGCGATTTGGTAGACGGGGAAAGCTTTTCCTGAGGTATATTGGTCCATTCAGGATAGTGGAGCGCTTTGGAGCCGTTTCATATTGGCTAGATCTTCCAGCATCGATATCGAGTATACACGATATCTTCCATGTTTCGATACTTAAGAAGCATCTACGTGACGAGGAACAATAGTGAGTGTTAGACACGCCAGAGATTAAGATTCTTGATGATATAACTACTATTGTAATTCCTGTGTGTATTCTTGCCAAGGAGGACAAGAGACTTAGAAACAAAGTGATATCTTTAGTTAATGCTCAATGGAACCGGAAAGGAGCTTAGGAAGTTTCTTGATGATATAACTATTATTATACATCGTGACGACTTGCACCTATTTACTTGCACCTCTTTTAGCAAGTAAATTGTTTGGGATATGATTTGTCTATGTTTATGATTATCTATATGCTCATATCTATACTTAACGCTAGAATGATGGTATTAGCACTTAGCTCCTAATTGTTCAGAACATATGGTATATATATGGGGCTTTCTTATTTGGATTTTTTATCTGATGTACTTGTTTCACTTAGTTAGGGGTTAAGTGGGAGTATTTGTATTCTAGATAGTTAAGTATAGATATCGAGGAAGATTCTTGGGAACGCGAAGATGTTATGCATCGTGACTACCCGCACCTATTTGAACAGATAAGTTGATTAATTTTGATTGGTGTTCATGATTAACCATATGGTCATATTTATATTTAACGCTAGAATGAGGTGTTAACACTTAACTTCTAATCATTCGGAACACATGGTATATATATGGGGGTTCCTTGTTTGGATTTTTCGTCCGACGTACTAGTTCCGTTTAGTTAGGGGTTAAGTGGGAATATTCGCATTCTAGATCGTTAAGTATAGATATTTCAATATTTTATATCTGAAGATTTATGGTAATGTATTATTAACCTCTAAGATACGTTTGTGGAATTTTGGGGACGAAATTCTTTTAAAGGGGGAAGAATGTAAAACACCAAATTTTTTGAATATTTTGTAATAAATAATAAATATGTTGTATTATAAAAAAATAATATTTATTAATGTTTTAGTATGCTAGGAATTGATTTTAGATCAATTCAACGTATATATGTGAATATAGAAGTGATATCATGCACACGTGCATGTGCCCGAATCCAGGGAAAACGACTAGTTAAAAGTATATATATTTTACATACTAAATAAGTTGGAATATAAAAAACTTAAAAGACCAAAGTTATAGATATCTTCAAGAGCTTTCCAACAAATCTTATATCACCTTATTTTGAGGTTGGACGTGAAAGTTATGGCTACAATACCGAAGGTTGTTTTTCTAGTCAGACTAGGTTTCCTGGTTCGGGTCAAACATGTTTGTTTCGGATTTGTCTCTATAAATACCTATGTTTTTCATAAAAATTCCTCTCTTTTATCATATCTATGAATCCTAGTAGCCACCCTCTCCCCTCAAAAACCCTAAATATTATTTTTATGAATTTTGAGAGCTTTGTGGAGCATAATACCGACACGAGGGCGAGATCTTCGACGTGTGATAAGAGAGAACGGGTTGTTTATGCTCGTGGATTGCTTGCTGTTTATTTCAGAGGCTTAGAATGATATTTGAGGCAATATTATCTTCATCCAAACCCATCTCCATAGTTAAATAACTAGTGTAGATGATTAATATGATGTTAAATATGTGTTTTCATGCTTTAATTTTAACCTGAGGTGTTAAAAGTCAGATTTTTGATAGTAAATTTCAAACTAATGCTAGATTAGTAATATTTTCTTACTATTTATGATAGTATCATGATCATGATCATTAGAGTTTATCATAATTTTATTTATATATGAGAAATTTAAGTGATGTACTAAATATATATTTTCTGCAGAAAACTGTAGCACTTATATAATCATTAACTGATATTTTAAGATAGCAACCAAATTCCAAATTTAACCAAACTGGTTCTAAATAAAAGATATATGTATCTAGTTCCTAAAACAGAAAACCATTCATAAAAAGAGTTTGTATAGAGAAAGATATGTTATGTTTACTAATAACATGTCCTGCAGAAAAACTACTGCACATGTATAATGTTTAACTGGAGATTTGGGATAACAAATAAACTCCAAACTGAACCAACCTTATGCCATTTGAAAGATGTGTGAATTTAGTTTTCAAAACAGAAAACCATTTGTAAAAGTAATATTTCTAAAGAAAGATATTCTCGTTTTACTAACATAAGTCCCGTCTGTTCTCTTGCTCATTTTGTGGAGCTGTGTTGCATCGTTTTCAGATGCATTCGTGGAGTTTTGACCCGCTTGATGTTACACATATAGTCATGAATATATATTGTGTTACGTATTTGAGAATCCTAAGAGGATTATGATAAATTTTGATTTGATCATATTTGAATTAGATTTCGTTCATATACATGTTGGATGTCGTTGATAAGCACAGCTCAGTACTATATGAGATAGTACGTTGACATACCAGATATACACGATTTATACATGAGGTGAATGTCATTGATGGAAATAGCTCTGTACTATATGGGATAGTGTATCGTGCGTCGACATACCATATATACACGGTTTATACATGAGGTGAATGTCGTTGATGAGCACAACTCAGTACTATATGGGATAGTGCATCGACATACCAGAGATACAAAGATTTATATGAGGTGGATATTGTTGATGAGTGTAGATGGTAAAAATTAACTCCGTAAACTTATACATGAATTCACCTGCGAAATAGAGTCGCCCACTCAAATTAAGGGCAGGGCTTGTCTACGGGTTTAGACTCGCTAGCGCAAACCCAAACTGCACGAGCCCCGAATTCGCCCGCGGTTGTTGATCAAGGATTTTCCGGTATGATCAACTCGCCCGCGCGAGTCAAGATCATCCAAATTCGCTTGCTTACTCGACTCGCCTGTACGAGTCGAGAGTCGAGTTCGTACCCAACGGTCACTACGCAGCACATAGGGATGGGCCTTCCCACTTCCCACGACGTGAAGGGAGGGAGCACAGTACTCCAACCTATCGAGTAGCCGCTCGTAGTACGAGCAACCGATCAAGTCCGTGCAGTCACTAAATCCGCCTGCACGCTCACGATTGAAGTTCACCTCGCTTGCACGAATAAGGAGATGAATTCGCCCGCAAACAGCAAGCTGACTGGGCACTTAAGTACTTGACAGCCGCTATGCTGCGTACAGGGATGGGCCTTCCCGCTACCTGCACGATGTGAGGGGAAGGAGTACAATACTCTGAGCCCATCAAGTAGCCGCTAATAGTACGAGTGACCGGTCAGTCACCAAATCTGCCTGCGGGAAGCTCGTCTCGCCTGCACGAGTCAAGAGATGAACCTGCCCGCAAACGGCAAGCTGGCTAAACCCACTCGAGTGCTGGGTAGCCGCTATCCCACGTATAAGGAGGAGCCGTCTCGCTCCTCACGACGTGAAGGGAAGGAGTAAAGTGCTCTGAGCCCATCAAGTAGCCACTTAGGGTACAAGCCAGAGGCATGGGATCTCCCAACAGTACATGGTCATATCCCATGATTCAAGGAGTGGTCATGCCGTCTCTCCTCTATTTAAGAACTTCTTTCGATCACGGAGAAAGGGTTCGTTCGGCCAGCGGTTCAGCTCAGTAGTTGAATTCGCTCATAGTCAATTGATTAATTCAATCAGTCGATTGAACCACTAGCTCTCGACTCTCAAAAAGAGTCGACGACAAGCTCTTTTCATAACCTATGCACTATAGCACCTTCTCCTAGTTTTGGGCCCTGATCGCCACCAAACTCGAAGATCTGAACTCTATCAACTCGAGCTTCTACTGTATACTAAAGCTCACCAGCAACCTCTGTCGGATCGTCCAAGGGAAGCAGACTCGGTGCGAGAACCGAGCGAAGCATCCTATAGCTACCGAAAGTCCCCACGTTAAACAAGGAGGGCATTCCCTCCGCTTCTGTTGTAATTTTTAATTCATTAGTTTATAATAAGCTATTCTTATAAATACAAACAAAATCCTTATTTTTAGGAAATCAGAATTCACACCTACAGAAGATGGCGACCACAGTGGGAGAAACTATTTCTTCAACCGAAATGATGGTAGCTCAGTTCGACGAGGTTGCTGTCGGGACGACTGTGGAGTCCCTAGAGATCGAGTTTGATCAAGCCAAGTACGAGGAGTATTTGTCTTCTTCCTCCTCTGGTGGCGACGCGTCCTGCAAACGCCACAGAGTTGCGCGTAGAGGCCAACCTTAAACGGTCAAAGCCTCCACGCCGGAAGACTCTATCCGAGTCACATCGGGGGAACCTACTCCCTCCAAATTGATCAAGGCCACACCAGAGGTCAAAAACACGGGGCCAAAGCTCGCTAGATGGGTCGCTAAATGTCCCTCATAGACGCCGGCCTAGGAGAAAACAGTGGTTTATCCCGGTGCAGACCATATGGCCACGAGCCACACGGACGCTCCTCTTTCTCGAAGAGCTCGCCAGCGGCACCGTTAGGCCTTAGCTCGACAGGAGGCCCAAGCCTTCGCTTCATACGACGGCCTGAACTATCGCCCAGGTTCGAAGAGAGAAAGGCGAAGGGGCAACTCGCCCAGCACGGGAAGGCTCTCCAAATCAGGCACGCTAACCAGGAGGGACGAGACCGCCTGCGTGGGTGGACTTTGCTTTTTAGGTCACATCCTTGATGCGAGAAAACCACCCCAGACGAGCAAACCTATCCCAGTAGGCGAATCCTCGGAGGCAGGCGAGCCTCGCCATGGCTCTTTGACGGATGAGTGTAACAAGCAGAAGGGCCTTGACCACAAAGGCAAAGCGGCAGGCGATACCTTGCAAACCCGCCTGCAAGAGCCAAAGGTAGAATTCCGCCTTCATGCTGGAGTTCACCTAAACACGAGAACTCGCCTATCGGGGCAAACTCACCTAATCCCGACACTTAAACATTCTACCCAGTGCACAACAGGGGGTGCATCCAAAACCCTCTGGTGCAATCACCCAGGCGACTCGTTTGACGTTGGGGGTTGTCGCCAATCGCCCACAGAAGACCTCCGAGGTTACCTAACTCGTAAACGCATCATACATGAGGTGAATCCTCAGTGCTAATGCGAAAGGCTTATCCAAACAGTACTCGCCGACTGCCGATGCATAGAAACAGTGAAACCTTCGGTGTTCGAAAGGCTCTCTCAACGGCCTTCTCGACCGAAGCTTTCTCGCCGAAGGCATTATCACCAAAGAAGGCACGCCGCCGACGATATGGAACTCCCGTCCGCTACAATCAACATGACAGACAGGAGTAAGGCCATGCTTTTTGGTTTTTCGAATTCAGACTCCTTCCTGGGACCTAATCCTCCGCTTGTCCAATGTGAACGAGACGGTATATATCGGCGCACTCGTAGTCGCACGGTGGTGAGCATTGGGTTTGATTATTCAAACTTAGCACCTCCCTCCGACGGTGATGATGAGATTTACTCGGCAGTAGCTACATCCTAAACATCACACTCAAGTCAGGACGCACTGGCAAGAGTACACATGGCTGAGCCCACACAAGAACAGGTGGTAGCCCAAAGGTTCGAGGAGCAATAGGCGACCATAGACTCCCTAAGAGAATTGTTGGAACAACTTCTGAACAAGAAGAAGAAGAAGAAAAGAACCCAGCATCCCTTACCGCGACAGACAGGGAGTAAAGAATGGATACTTCCCTATCGTTTGGTGACTGAAGTAGAGGATAATATCGGCCCACAATCCGATTACTCTTCCAAAACATCGCTAGGAATGTCGTATACTGGGGGTAGCGCCCGCGACAAGAGGTTCGACAAGTTCCAAAGCCAACTCAACGCTTTGTAACTCTAGCAGAACATGAACAATCTGGGGGTGGTCCGACCCTATCCTATCGAATGGGATACAGTCCCATACCCAGCAAAGTTCAAACCGATTAGCTTGGTACAATTTGATGCTAAGGGCTCGCCCTCGCAGCACATTTACTATTTTATGGTGAAAACTAGTTTCCTTACGGGGAACGACACCATCCTCACCCGATTGTTCATCGGTACCCTCAAAGGGGTGGCCTTTGAATGGTTCCGCAAATTAGAACCCGGCTCTATCAAGTCGTGGGTCGACGCGAAAAGACTCTTCCTAGCCCGCTTCTTCAACGACGACACGGAGGTGTCGATGGCTACCCTCCTCACCGAAAAGCAACGAAAATCAGAGTTGGTCAATGACTTTGTGAAGGGGTTCAGGAACCGATCGGTCCACTGTCGGGACCAGGTTTTTGAATCAACACTGATCGAGATGTGCTGCAATAATCTCTCGATCCATATTCTATCTAAGGTCGGCGTGGTAGAAACCCAGACCTGGAAAGAACTTGTTCTTCAGGGCGAGCAAGTTGAAAACATGATCAAAAGGTTAGAGGCCAAGGAGCCACAGCCTAAGAAGGGGGCCGTAGAGCTGACCGCACCAAAGAATCCTCCTCGAACAAGAGGAAAAGAAATCATGGCCGTCGATTCCACCCCGGCACCTAAAACGGCCCAAAGGCCAAAACTCAGGCAATTCGAGCAGTTCCCCCCCGCGGCAATATGATTTCAAAGAAGACCAGGTGGTAGCAACATTCGATACTCTACTCAAGAGCGATCAGATTAAATTACCAAAGGTCACAAAGCCTGCGGAGGCGAACAAAACCAATGACCTGAGTTACTATGCGTATCACAGATTTCTTGGCCACCACACCTCTAAGTGTTACGTCCTCAAGGATAAGCTCCAAGCCCTCTACGATGGGGGATTCCTAAAGAAGGAGAAGGTTCAAAAGCAGGCGACCACGAATATGGTCACCTTGAGCTTTAGGACGGGTCTCCCGGAAGTTTAGGCTCCGACAGGGATAATCTCTATCCCCAAGGCAGTCCTGAAAGTCACTAATGACGATCCACACAATCAAAGAGAAAAAGGGTTAGTACCGCAGATTTTACCAACGGGACAAGTGATGTGGGTCCATCCGAACCTCCTCAATGACGAACAATGGACCTCAAAGCCCTGGAAAAAGGTTAAGGGAAAACCTTGCAACGTCATCTCTGCCATCCCAGATGGAGATAAAACAGCAATGATCGCCCCTACCAATTCCGAGGAGGAAACCGCCGTCCTTGCTACTATAGCAGGGAAGGAATTTGCCAAAGAGTATCCCGGGAGAGCGAAAGACTCTGCAGGGCCTTCCGCAAGGCCTGCTGCAACAGTCCTTCTGGGCATCGATAAACCGAGCTCGAGTAATCCACCTTTCCGTTTCAACGTACTCGCGCAGCTAAAAAGCGTCCCGTGCGAATTACCATGTATGACCTCCTGCGGCTATCCAGGCCTGCACGGGAAGTCCTACAGGAAGCATTGGCCGACTCAGAAGTCTTTGCCACCCACTTCTCAAGGGAAGAATATACAGAACAGGAATGTGCAATGTGCTGCCAGACCACCGAGAGGCGCGTCCCTTGCATTACATTCACTCCGGAGGACATGCTCATCAAATGCACCTCCCATGATCGACCATTGTACTTTACGGGGTACGTCGGTTTCTCGAAAGTAGACCGAATTCAAGTCGACCCAGGGTCTGCATTAAGCATCGTACCTCTGAAACTGATCAAACACTTAGGGGTGCCCTCGAAGCGTCTTTCCATAACTACCACAACTATCTTCGGCTTCAACGCCACGGGAACATGATCGCTGGGCAAAATATGCCTGAAGTACCGAATAGGCGACATGAAGACAGAGGGAACCTGTTATGTCATTAACGCCGAACCATCCTACAATATGCTATTGGGACGACCGTGGATCCACAGTAACCGGATAGTCCCATCTACCTTGCATCAATACTTAAAATACGTGGACGACTATGATCGCGTGAAGACAGTAGTAGTCGACAAACAACCCTTCAAGGGCGTCGAGAACTACTTCACAGACTCTCTGCTATACCAAGACCCCAACGAGCCACCGGTCAAAGAACCGGAGAGCAGCAACGAGGCGGATAGCAAGCCCGAGTACGGCGAAGGCCTAATCCTGAATGACTTTGAGTCAATTGTAATCGGTTACGAAAGTCACAATATAACCAACGCTGTCCAGGCGGAGGAGATTATCATGAATGAGAAGTCCAACTTTGCTTATTTGTCATCTTGCTCCACATCCGAGGATGAGGCGCCTAATAAACTAGTGTCAAAACTCTGTAATGACCGCTCCCTGCACTTGCCTGTGTGCTCGTCGTATGTTGCGAAGACATGGCCGATCAAGTCATCACAAGCTATACTTATCGTACTGGCTCAGAATAATTATCTTCGGACGAATCGATCAACCTTTGCGCACATTGTGGGACGAGTCTGAAGATGAAGACCCCGCGCCTTAATTTTCACAGTACAGTCAAATCGCTAAACGCATGATGGGCGACATGAGGTATGACCTCACTCGTCTAGAGGGTTTGAATTACGGTCACGGGTGCAAGACAGTCATCCGACCTGCTTACGTACCTAAAGGCAAACCCTCAAATTACTTCAACAAGACCCGGAGAGGTTTGGGCTACTCCTCTTCCTCATCAGATCTATTCTGTTATGTCAACGAGGATTCCGACTATGCGCGTTCGGGGGACCAATCGTCGACGACCTCAGCATGGGACTCAGATGTCAGCGTAAGGGACTTGTTCAACAACTTATGGTCAACATGGCTGCAGTCGATCCCGCCAAAATGGCTGAGGACGAATAGGTCCCGCTTTATGACGAGACATGGGATCGCCACATCAACGCTCAGTGGAACAGTCGCTTCGAGCAACGTGAACCACTGACCGAGGACGAAATCCTCCAAGTAAACATTGGCGACGAGATCAATCCTAAGCCCATATTCATCAGTGGTAGTCTACCTCCTCACGAGAAGGAAGATCTCATTGCCCTCATACGGGAATACATTAATGTCTTCGCCTGGAATTACGAGGATATGCCTGGCCTCGATCCACGGGTCGCCATGCATCGCCTTAACATCAGCTCAGACGCTAAACCAGTCAAACAACAGCAAAGGCGGTTTCGTCCTCAAATCATGGAAGCGATCGAGGCCGAAGTGAAGAAGCTGATCGAATCTGGCTTCATCAGAGAAGAACAGCACCCCGACTGGGTAGCCAATATTGTTCCAGTTCTGAAGAAGAACGGTAAGATTTGTGTCAGCATTGACTTCAGGGACCTCAATGCTACATGCCCTAAAGACGAATTTCCTCTACCCATCACGGATGTTATCATTGATAACACGTGTGGATTTAAGAGGATGTCCTTCATGGATAGGTTCTCAAGGTACAATCAAATCAAAATGCACCCTGAGGATGAAAAACACACTTCATTCAGGACTCCTATAGGGGTGTACTGCTACATTATTATGCCATCAGACTCAAAAATGCCGGCGCAACCTACCAGCGCGCCATAAGCATGATCTTTCGAGATCACTTGTGAAAGACGGTCGAGTGCTATGTGGACGACCTGGTCGTGAAAAGCCGCTTTAAAAATGACCACCTCCAAGACTTGAGGGTGATCTTCGAACTCATGAGGACTCATCAACTCAAAATGAACCCTTCGAAATCATTCTTAGGGACATCTAGTGGTAAATTCCTCGGTTTCGTCGTCACGACGAAAGGAATCCGGATTGACCCAGACAAGGCGCGAGCTATTCAAGAGCTTAGGCCACCCCGAAACCTTAAGGAACTAAGGGGCCTTCAGGGATGATTGGCTTACATCTGGAGATTCATTTCAAATCTTTTGGGTAAGTGCCAACCCTTCTCCAAATTGATGAAGAAAGGTACCTCCTTCATCTGGGACGAGCCTTGCCAACGGGCCTTTGAGGAGATCAAAGCTTATCTCTCGAACCCACCCGTCCTGGCAGCTCCCATCTCAGGAAAGTCATTCCTCATCTACATCAGGGCTATAGAGCATTCTCTGGGCGCCATCTTGGCACAAAACGACGACGCTGGCCACGAACAAGACATCTACTACCTAAGTAGAACCCTACAAGGCGCCAAACAACGGTACCCAATGGTCGAAAAGGAGTGTTTGGCCTTAGTGTTCACAATCCAGAAGATGTGACACTACCTGGTCGGCCAGACGATCCATGTCATTTCCCGAATGAACCCCATCCGAGTCTTCATGACACAGCCTCGACTTTAAACTGGCGTTTGGCCAGATGGACACTCCTATTGTCTCAGTATGATATTCACTTCATGCCGCAAAAATCAGTCAAAGGACAAGCTATCTGTGATCTTATGGCTAGTCACCCGCTAGGGGCAAAGACCGACCTATTCGAAGATTTGCCAGATGAACCCCTCGAAGTCAACATAACTTCGTCACCAGAGGTTTGGAAAATATTCTTCGACGACACATCTCACGTAGGCACGAGCGGCTCTATTGTTACAGGAGTGGGGGTGGTCCTCACTTTTCCACATAACCACGTATTGCCCCGAGCCTTTTCTTTAACTGAGTCATGCACTAACAACATGGCTGAATACAATACGCTACTCATTGGGCTTGAGCTGGCAAGAGAGTTAGGAATAAAGCGTCTTGAGGCTTACGACGACTCCTAACTCATCGTCAAGCAGATGACCGGGGAATACGAAATTAGAAACGACGATTTGATCCTGCTTCACAAAGCAGCTACTAATCTAGTGGAGTCGTTCGAGAGTTTCCACATAGAGCACGTGCTCTGTTCTAAGAACACGCATGCAGACGCCCTCGCATCCTTGGCAGCTAACTTGGCACAGCCATTAAGGACGACCCAATGGGTCACTGTGGTAAGCCAAAAGCTCTTTCGACTAAAGAACGTTCCAGAAGCGAATGCCACCCATCAAATTTCGGACCAGCCCGACCCGAAAGATTGGTGTCGCCCGATCATCGTTTATGTCCTGTATGGCATATTGCCCGAAGACGCTAAGGAGCAAGAGTCCGTCTGGTGAAGTGCCTCGAGGTTCTACTATGATTCGACTACCAAGACGTTGTATCGGAGGTCGTACGACGGCTTGTTACTTCGATGTCTTTCAAAGGCAGAAGCTCAAGAAGCTCTGCGCGAAGCCCATGACGACACCTGCGGGGCTCACCAGCCTGGACCCAAGCTTTGGGATCGTTTGCGAAGGATAGGTTACTTTTGGCCTGAGATGGTTAGCGACACGGTCGCTTACGCAAGTGTTGCCATGCGTGCCAAATCCACGCCAAGTACATGCATCAACCTCCCGAAGACCTGCAACCGACAAAGGTGTCATGGACATAGTCGGACCAATATCCCCGTCATTGGTGAGAAGCCATCGCTTCATCCTCGTGATCACTGACTACTTCTCTAAGTGGGCCGATACCGTCCCCTTAAGAGAAGTCAAGACCAATGATGTGACCAGGTTCATCAAACACCATGTCATATACCGATACAGCATGCCTCGACGTATCATCCATGACAACGGCACACAATTCGTTAGTCATGCATTCATCAGGTTTTGTGACAAGTTCCGAATACAGAACCTTTCCTCCACAGCCTATAACCCTTCGGCGAATGGTTTTGCCGAGGCCTTCAACAAAATAATTGTTAAGATCTTGACCAAGCTAACTTCCCATAGCAAACGCGATTGGAATGAAAAGCTGGGTGAGAGCTTATGGGCGTATCGCACAACGGTTCGTACACCGACTGGCAACACACCTTACTCATTGGTGTATGGCTGTGAGGCCGTGTTACCATTAGAGATTCAAATTCCATCTCTCCGCGTCGCCCTGGTAGCAGGGATGATGACTGAGGATAATCACCAATGACGCCTCGCAGAACTCGAAGCGTTGGATGAGAAACGACTGGAAGCTCAACAACATATTGAGTTCTATCAAGCCCGAATGGCTAAGGCTTTCGATAAGAAAGTCAAGCGTCGATCCTTCAAGAAGGGAGAATTGGTACTAACCGTTCGCCGACCAATGATTCTCACCTCCAAGAAGAAAGGTAAATTTCAGTCCAAATGGGAGGGACCATTCGTAGTAGAGACAGTCTATTCGAATGGAGCCTATCGCCTCGTGAAACCAAATGGTGATAAGATCATGATGCCCATCAACGGCAAATACTTGAAGAAGTACTACCCTTAGTTCTCCTTCAAACTCCCACGAGTGCATGAGTCTAAACTGGTCCTCACCCTCCCTCTAACTGGTACACGAGGCTAAACTGTTCCTACTTCATATACTCCGACGGGAAACCCTATACGAGACGCTACCAACAGCGTACTTGGGTGTGACCTAAATCTCCATTTGGTCCAACCTTCTTACGGACAGGACTAAAATAATTCTGTCATGTTAATTATCACCTCTAATAAAATCAACTTACCTATCGTCTTCAATAGGATGGTAAGTCCACAGAGTTGGTTAAATCGTAACAAACTACCACTGTCATGTTAACACCATACCTCTGACAAAATCAACTTACCGATCCTCTCTAATAGGATAGTGAGCCCACCAAAGTTGATACGAGTCGCTGTGCGAGCACTCTTGATCGCGGAATTATCAAG
>BQKN01065937.1:37324-55628 GCA_022839385.1 Asparagus kiusianus | reverse complement strand
GAGGATCACTAAGCCCCCGAGGCGGGGAAGAAGATACACCTGTATCAAAAGTCGTTCACATCGCAGCAAACAATTCTGTTATGTTAACTATCACTTCTAATAAAATCAACTTATCAATCCCTTCCAATGGGATGATAAGTCCTCATAGTTGCTCCAATCGCAACATAACTCCATCATGTTAATGATCACCTCTGATGACTGGCTCCGTTATTCCCATGGGTAGCACAGCCTAAGTAGTAACCTACCATGTGACGTGTTATTACTTCGGTCAATAGTTACACTCCTACGTCCCTGAACTACTTGACCTATTCCGGATATCCTAACATTCCTTTAAGATAACCGATGGGTAGTAGCCTACCACACAACGGCTCCTACAATAATCGATCGTCACATTCCTACATCCCTGAATGATTCAACTAACATTTACGTCGTCACCCTCACAGACGACGATAATTATCAAGGACGGCTCGACCAGCGACATATCCAATTGTTCCCCCAAACAACAACTCGCCAAATGGCAAGTCAAGGTCGGGGTCTTTAGCTGATAGCATGCACGAGCAACTGCTCTTTGTTTTAAGCTAAGTGTTACCCTCTCGGTTTCACTTAAGCTACAACATGAAAGTCAAAGTTAACCCGACCCCATGTAGTGAACAGCCAAGAGCAGAAAAGGAGCCTAACGACTAAGTCGAAGACAGACTAGTCGAAGGCTCACCACGTTGCTAAAGATGGCATAACTAGCTCAACTCAAACGCCAAACAGCGCAAGCGAATCCAGCATGATGAGCATCATGGACTAACAAACAGTCCTAGACAAAGATCAAACACAGACCAAATGCAAAAAAAAAACTATGCATGAAAGCACTGGATAAACAGAACAAAAAGGCCATTACGGGCCAAAATTACATACATAAAGTTTTTAAGTTGTGATGCAGCCAGCATCAACAAAGTCACAAAAAAGTACTTAAACAAGATGGGCGTTAAATGAGCTTCAGTAGGCTAAAAGCAGTGATCTTGGCCTTAACCGCCGCGAGATCCGCCGCGTGTCTAGCCTTTGCCTTCTCCTCCTGCCTTTGCCAAAGTCTGGCGAAAGCAGCCTCGCCTGCCTCCTCTTCCTGGCGAAGGAGCTGGAGCGCCCTCTCTTCCGCCTCGAGGGCTTGGTACGCCTGCACCTTCTTGTGCTCTAGCCACCTTAGCCTTGCTCGCCTGTGAGAGAGCCGGCATCCAGGAAGAAGCTGTCGTCCACGTAAGCGTCCATCTTCGCTAGTACGGCTTGTGTCACCTGCGCAGATGTCCGAGCAGAGCCTCCTGCTTTAGGATTCGCTTCACCAAGTCCTCACACTTGAATAGAGCACTCATGGAGAGAAGCGCGGGTTTGGGGTCAGCCTACACCAGCTCCTCCAAGTGGTACATCAGCCCCTCCACACGGTGGAGCTCTCGCTCGCACCGCCGAGCGAGTTGAGCACCGCCTACGCGGCGGATCCCATCTAAACTCTCCTCCATGAAGGAGAGCATGTCGTAGTACCGCCCAGCGCCTTTGCTAACGACGATGGCAATCCTACGGATGGCGTCCTCCAGTCTTTGAAGGAGGGCGAGCACCAAATTGGGAGCAGACGCTAGATCAGGAGACCCTTGAGCCAGGTCGGTGACCTGATACGGTGTTGCTCCAGCACCGACAACGGGGGAAGAAGAACCAACACTCTTGGAGGCCATGGGACAGAGCAGGTTCTAGAGTTTTGTCTTTTCTTTTGAGGAGAGGGTTCATAGATACGAGGACTTAGCCAAGAGGATGGCGAATGCATCATATATAGTCGAAGGCCCAACAGCCGAGATTTTTTGTCCCAAGCAATCGAGCGGCTCAGATGTCTTGCGACGCTTCGAGCTCAACGCCAATAAAAACTACTCCTCTCGAGACTCCAAACCGACCGATTGGATTGAGCGCGAGAGGCGAAGCGTTCCGTCACTTCACCATTAATGAGCATTAACGCACCCACAGCGCCTTAGCTGGCAAGCATTTGAACCCGTAGGCAGATGCGTGGCACGAGTTCGCCTGCGTTTAAATCTTCGCCTGTGAGATAAATTCGCCATCATGTGAGTTTCGCTTGCAGCGTGAACTTGCCAGCATTCAAGTTTAGCTTTCAACGCAAACTCGTCATCACGTGAGTTTCGCTTGCAGCTTGAACTCGCCAGCATTCGAGTTTAGCTTTCAACGCAAACTCGTCATCAAGTGAGTTTCGCTTCCAGCGTGAACTCGCCAGCATTCGAGTTTAACTTTCAACGCAAACTCGCCATCACGTGAGTTTCGCTTGCAGCGTGAACTCGCTAGCATTTGAGTTTAGCTTTCGATGCAAACCCGCCACCACTCGAGGAGCTTCGCCTACGGCATGAAATCGCTGGCGGTTATATAAGAAAGACAATGAAGGGCGATATATGAAAAGGATATGTGCACAACGAGAAAGTACAAACTTCATTGGATGCTTCCAGACAGTACATTTGAACAAAGTTATGACTTTACAACCAAGAGAGTCATAACATTACATTCAAGAAGCAAAACATGAAACAGAACACCCAGAATCTACCCCTACCCTACGGGTTTATTCTAGGAACTTGAAGGATGCAAGCTTAGCCCTGACTTCAGCTATCTGCTCCGCACGCATGGCGCGAGTTTTTTCCTCTGCCTCTTGCTGAACCCGCGCTTCAAAAGAAGCGTTAGCAGCGGCATCCTCCTGAAGCAGTAGTGGAAGAGTACGCCTCTCTCTGGCGAGATCACCTTCCACCGTCTCGCTCTGAATGCGCAGGCCCGTCAAAGTTGATTCCCCTTCTGCACGCGGGATCATACCCAAAAAGATGGAAGAAACGACAGACTCCATATTAGATTACAATAGGTGGTACCAAAGATCTAGACGGGCAATAACAGACTCTTTTGTCTTCTATGTCTTGCCTTCGACACACTTATTACCACATAGCATAGCGACGGACTAAAACCAAGAATAGTTTCACTTAGGACTCCAAATCTGCATGTCGTAAGCCCTCCAGTCTCGTCAGAAGCAACTCGAGATCGATGAGCTTCATTTAGCATCTTACCCCGAGCATCAAGTCGCCCTGGCAATTGGCAGTCCACACGGTCCGAGAGGGACTGCTTCAGCTTCGCGAAGAAACCACGATCCTGATCAACGAGCGAGATCATGTGCTTCGCAGCGTCCTCTAACTCTTCTAACTGAGCCAGAATGGAACCCAAAGGTTTAGACTCCGGATCGCCATCAGGCGCGGGAGCCGAAGGAGAAGCATCATCCCGTGCCCTCTTCGCATCAGACGCCTTCGCTCGCGGTGCCATCCCGAACAAGAAGAAAACAATCAACGAAGTGCCCCCTTTGACAAGTAAAAAGGGCAACGTATGATGTACGGACCAAATACATGTCCGTCATCCAATGATCCAGATTAGGCATGGAGAACGACAAAGCCACTTACATCGCCTTAATGTGAGACGACGTGCCAATGACAGTCCAGCTGGCAGGCACTCGAGACCGCGGTCAGACGCGTGGCCTTTCCCTAGATCTGCATTAATTTTGTCTTCAGCGCAGTTTGACCACGATCAGAATTCACCAACGGTTCAAATTCGCCTACGGCTTGAATTCGCCTGTAGTTGGAATGCACTGGCAGTTTAAACTCGCTTGTGTCCAGAATCCGACTGTGGCTTGAACTCACCTGTAAGTAAGGGCTCACCTGTAACGGCCTCACAAAGAAAGATAAAGACTGAAAGATAAGAGGCAGCGATGATCGGGAGGGGCACGTGCCAAATACATTTGGGAAACCAAAAGAGCATAATATTCAGCCAGTCTTAAGACAGTACATTTGAACAAAGTTATGATTTCACAACCAAACAAGTTATAACATAATGTCAAAAGCAAAATAAAACAAAATGTCTTAACACGGTTTCAGACCTAGGAGCCTAGTCCAACAAACTAAAGGATGTGAGCTCTGCTTCAACCACGGCCACCCTTCTCGTATGGTCCTCCCTGGCTTTGTCTTCAGCCTCTTTCCGAGCCCGATCTTCAAAACTTGACCTGGCGACAGCATCTTCCTGGCGCAAGGCTTAGAGGCTTCGAGTTTCCTCCTCAGAGTCGCCTCCGCCTGCTCTAGCTCAACTCTCAGGTTTTGGTGGAAGTGAAGTCATCTATCCGCTCGTCTAATGAGTGCTGCTGACCCACCCAGAAGGCGACATTAGATTCCAGGTCTGCTATTTCTCTAGAGTGGACCTCCTGCTCCCATGCCTCCCGACGTCTAATACGAGACATGAAGGACTCCACATCAGCTTCCGGACCTTCCCGCAGCAAGATCTCTAGTCACATCAAGCGTGACTCTAGAAAAAGGAGCTTCTGCATGCAACACATAACAAGCCGGTTTTCACCCAACCGCCTGAGGTCAACCATACGATCCAGGAGAGACTATTTGAAGTCGTCGTAGCTTCCCATGCTGAGATTGATGAGGGAAATCACCTGCTTCATGGCGTTCTCAAACTCTTCAACACGAGCCTGTAGGACAAGGAATCTGAGGAAACAGGCTCTTGACCCGGAGCAAGCGTCGTGATGGGTGGAACCTCGAGACAAGGTTCGGCTCCAGGCTGAGGAACGGAGTCTGAGGTGGAGGAGGTTATGGTATCCTCGGATTCGTCGTCGGAAATCAAAATGGGCTCGGTCACATGCTCTTTGGTAGTCGGCACCTCTTCTTGAGCTGTGTAACACAATAATAGCACAGGAAAGAGTTAGACGAGAAGTACCTACTCGACTTGCGACACTTCAGCCGAACTATGTGAAAATCGGGACAAGAGGATACCTGCAACGGCATCGACCTCGGCGGAACCCGAAGAAGACGCCTCCTTCCTCTTCTTCGAGGCAACTCTCTTCACCTTCGGCGCTATTCTGAGTACAACGAGAGAAAACTCAGATTTCCCCTTTGTATCGGAGACTCCTGCGGCGGTGGTCCACCCCCAACCAATGCTTCTCCAGGAATAGGGTTTTCCCCTTGTTGGCCTGTCACATCTTCGTGAGCCAACACCTCCTCCTCGTTCGATATCGCCTCATGAACTGAGATGTCATCGTCCGCCTCTGATTCGCCCGTCTCTCCAGGTGAATGGCCCGCCCAAGAGTGAGGATCCTCTTTGCCAGCGACTTCATGGGCAGGATCAACTGCGAATGTAAGAGGGGGGTTAACAAATGCCCCTCGAGAGGAGCCCTATTGGCAGTTCAGTACAGAGGGGCCAACAACACTAGGATCTATGCTTACCTGAGCCACCAAGCTCTTCTTCATCTCCAGTCCCCTCCTCTTCGTCAGAAGGAATAGAGATCACTCTCTCGACTGTACCTGCATAAATTCAACGCAAATGTTAGGGGGTGCAGATTCGACCTTACACCCGAGAGTGCTGCACTAAAGGTTACCTCCTGGTGCGGACGTAGGAGTCGTTGAAGCCCCTACCTGTGGCCTCACACCTGACTGGGGAGGAGCATCCTTCGAGGTCACCGGAGCTGCCCCCGATGCGGCGGGAGGAGCGGGCGGAACAACTCTAGTCCCAGAGGCGGTCACTCTAGGAATAATCATCTGAGCAGCATCGTCCTAACCTTCTGCCGCTCTGGCAGTCTTAACCGTCTCTCCACGATGGGTCTTCTTGGCCGCTTCCCCTCTGGAGCCTTCAGCCGCTGTCTGCCGCTGTCGTTTAGAGAGGAGCGAGCTACTCGGAGATAGGAGTGGCATCCCTATCCATCTAGCTATCACTGGGCTTGTTCCAGACGTTCGCTCATCCGGACTAATTCGTCAGATTCTCTCTGCTCACCAGGAGGATCTAACGAAAGATTAGGGGAAGGAACTCGAGCCTCGGGCGCCTCGGATTCATCTAGACCCGCATCAAAACCCTCGGTGTCTTCAGCTGGATCTTCTGAAAACCACTCTCTAGCAGTTTGGCGGCCCTTCCACCTCGAGGTATAAGGAGCTCCTCTGGGGCGACACCCATGTTCTATCAAACAGGAACTCTAAAACCGAAAGCCCTCAGGATTGGCGCTGGCGCCCCGATACCACCGGCAGTACAGGAGCGTATGGTGCAAATCACAATCCCTTGTAGGTAGCTCAAAATGGGCATGGGTACTACCAGCATGAGTCCAGAACCATCCCCGAGCATCATCCACTAGTCCTCCCTCGAAGTACAAGTGGCGATTAATGTTTCCCAAGTACAGTTGGTCGTACCCGAACTGGCGGGAAAACCTGCAAGGGAGGTATGGCTCGAGGTAGCATACAGAGCCTGTTCGCAGGATATGATACCCCGGTCGGATGTTCACTAACCATCTAAAAGCATCACAGGAAAGAACGGTGTGATGGTCCACCGTCGATACATCCCTAAGAGACTCCCCGTATCCTCCTCCGCTGAAGTAGGGGAAGAACCGGTGAAAGTTATAGTAGCCGAAATGGGAGAGCGTCTTCCGCGCATCGGGGATGTCTTTACACTTCCAAGAGCACCTTTCCAGACGCTGGACGAACGGAACGAACCCATCCCCTTGAAGAGTCGCTGGGGCACTCATCAAGCACTCGTAGTAGTATACAAACCACGCCATTAAATAAGTGTACGATAGCCCCACTCTAGGGTTAGGGGTCCTGACGACTTCCCCTTCCCCTTCGTTGACGGTCGACACACGGTAGAATTAGGCCATCAGTGTGCAGAGTCCCTGATGGATGCATGCCACAATAGCTAACACCAACGCGTAGGACTTCCCGTGGGCTAAGCGAACTACGGGATACACGACCTCCACCGAAAGCGCCTCTAAAGAATGAGTGGGGACCACACACCTCTTCAACCACAACATGAGGTACCCCGCGAGCAGAGCCTTCCCGGATATAGGGGACTTGGCCTGGTGGTGAAACGAATAGAAGACCGTGTCAAATTTGAATCCGCCCTCGTCATGCTCAAGGGTCACGGTGGCTTCCCCTTCGGCCGTCCTCCGCTCTACTTCGGACTGGTCACACTCGCCCGGTGGAAGAGTATGCCTTCCTTTAATGTCGTTCTCCGGGAATAAGTAATCAGCCCAATTCTTATGGCTGATCCCTAGAGCCCTCTTCTTCTTGCCTTTGTGGTCTACCGCCCCCAAGATATTGAGGTATATATGGTAGTGGCAGAGTAATTCCCATAATGTCTCGACCACCAAGGGGGAGCGGTCTGAAAGTTGGTTAATCTCATCTTGACCAGGGACGTACTCTTCGTAAGGGAAACTTCCTAAGGGTAGCCCTGACACGTTGTACATCTCGTGGAGGGTTATGCCGAGTTCACCATTTGGGGTGAAGAACGTGCCACTGTCCGCACAATACAGTTCCAAGATGTTGTGGAACCGAGGGGCGTTAATTTTCAGACCATGTCGAGTGGCCCGAATGGCTACATACAACTCTGAATCCACGAGGTCAGAATTCTCGGTCAAGATATAATTAGTAATCTTAGACCACCAGGTATTGCTACCAGGCGCAGAGTAGACCCACCCTGGGGCTCTGAAGTCCTTTGGGGGAAATCTCCCGCCAGCTTGAAAGAAACAATGACGGAAGGTCTCCGCGACCGCTGTCATCTCCCCAGCGGGCAATTTGTTGAACGGTAGGCCAGGACGTAGGGCAGTCACACGTTTGCAAGAGCTATCCACCCTATACCCAGCCGTGGAGACTGTAAAGACACCACAAGTCACTCCGTCTTGAGTTGGGGTCAAATCCCAGTTCATCACTCTTGGGACTGTGAGGGACCGCAACTCGACAATCGAGAACCCTCTCGGCATGCTGGGAAGATAATAATGAACCCCGTCCACTATGCGGAGCCATCTGCTCTCCTTGATGAACAGAGCAGAAGGATCGGTCGCAGCATCACCGAACAAAAACTGAGGCTTCTGTAATTCTATCCTGGCCTCGTCCGTCAACACCGCGTCGGTAGTCAACTCATGTAATGTCAGAGGATGCCCATCGATGACTCTCTTTATCAGGTCGTCTGGCTTATCAGCAGCGAACATGGGCACCGAATCCAAGAAAGGAAATCGAGGGGGCGCCGTATAGCCTGTACCTCCAGCGAGACCGATGGCCACACCCTTCGGAAGAGCTTCGTTAGAAAAGGTCGCTGCAAGACAAAATCAAAGAATTAGGACGGAGTCCGCCCTAGGGGAAAATCCGCCTATCAAGCCAAGGTGGGGAATATAAATCCGCCTGTCAAAAAGTGAAATCCGCCTGACAAGAACGAGATCTGACCGTATAGACTGTATTCGCCTTTACTAGATAGAAGTCAAACTCGCCCGTCAAGAATGAGTTTGCCTTCACCTGATAAAGGCCAATTTCGTCTGTAAAGATAGAAATCATCCTTTGCGAATAAATGTAAAATCCGCCTGAAAAGGGCCGATTTTATCTAAATCAGGTAAACTACCAAAAGACGACAGAATCCACCGGGGAAGATAAGCGATACTCATCCTCCCGACCCGACGTCAGCAACCAACACAAGGTCACCAGACAAATCTTTTGACTTACCCAAGTGCGTCTCAGGCACGCTGGCCGCACCGGCGGTGAGGCGATCAGAATAGTATCTAGGACCTCCTCCCTTTATAACGCATTTCTTAGATTTCGGCGCCATGTCTAGAAATCAAGGATGAAGCGGGAATTCTTTCTCTTTAGAAGATTTTCACGAAACAAAGATTCCCAAGCACAGTAGATTTCAAAAGAGGTGAATGAAGCCCATTTAAAGACGGAAGGGCTTACATGGCCATGATCGTTCTCAAGGGGGGAATGCGGGCAGTTAAGAGACGTGACCACGATCGAAATCGATGAACCAGATGGCTCTCCACAGTTTGCTCTCCTCCATGGTTGCGAGGAAACCGTCGAAATGGGAAACAGGCCGGTCGAAACCCGGAACCCGAACCAAAGTCCGTAGCCGAATCTGACGGTTGGATTCAAAAACCATGGTCACGATTTGAGCGAGGCACACGAAGCTGACGTTACAATGTTGAATCATAATTAATGTGACCTGACGGACCCACGTCGCCTTAGCTGGAAAGCACGAAGCCTCATCATCGAACACATGGTTCGCCTTCTGCCAAATCCAATTCCGCCCGAAGGAAGAATTCCGCTGGCGAAAACCTCGCTCAATCTCGTAAAGTAAAAATTTTGCCTCCGAGGACGAGTTTCGCCTGAATGATTCATTCGCCTTTGGAAACAAATTACGAATGACACGACTCATCCAGAGTCATGAACCGCCAATGAAATAGCCTCACCTAAACCCATGCCTCAAACGGCTAAGGGTTAGAGCAGAAATCTTAGCGTTAAGCCTAAGAGAAACTACTCGACAACTCATCATACTGAGGGGAATAGTATGGCTAGCCTGATTCAAACGGCAATCGATAAAGGCAAATCAAACCCGTTGATAGCTGAGGGTTTGCTAAAAATCCTAAAGAGAACCAGATACAATTACTTCGCCAGGAGCTTCTTTATTCAAAGTATTCCAGACTGCACACAAGTCGGTTTAGATCTGAAAACTTTGAAAGGGGTCTTGTAGACGGTAAAAATTACCTCCGCAAACTTATACATGAATTCGCCTGCGAAATAGAGTCGCCCACTCAAATTAAGGGTAGGGCTCGTCTACATGTTTAGACTCGCTAGCGCAAACCCAAACTGCATGAGCCCCGAATTCACCCGCGGTTGTTGATCAAGGATTCGCCGGTATGATCAACTCGCCCGCGCGAGTTAAGATCATCCAAATTCGCCTGCTTACTCGACTCGCCTGCACGAGTCAAGAGTCGAGTTCGTACCCGACAGCCGCTATGCCGCACATAGGGATGGGCCTTCCCTCTTCCCACTTCCCACGACGTGAAGGGAGGGAGCACAGTACTCCAACCCATCGAGTAGCCGCTCGTAGTATGAGAAACCAGTCAAGTCCGTGCAGTCACTAAATCCGCCTGCACGCTCACGATTGAAGTTCACCTCGCCTGCACGAATCAGGAGATGAATTTGCCCACAAACAGCAAGCTGACTGGGCACTTAAGTACTTGACAGCCGCTATACTGCGTATAGGGATGGGCCTTCCCGCTACCTGCACGATGTGAAGGGAAGGAGTATAGTACTTCAAGCCTAACAAGTAGCCGCTCATAGTACGAGTGACCGGTCAGTCACCAAATCTGCTTGCGAGAAGCTCATCTCGCCTACACGAGTCAAGAGTTAAACCCGCCCGCAAACGGCAAGCTGGCTAAACCTACTCGAGTGCTGGGCAGCTGCTATCCCACATACAAGGAGGAGCCGCCTCGCTCCTCACGACGTGAAGGGAATGAGTACAGTGCTCCGAGCCCATCAAGCAGCCGCTTATGGTACAAGCCAGAGGCATAGGATCTCCCAATAGTACATGGGTCATATCCTATGATTCAAGGAGCGGCCATGTCGTCTCTCCTCTATTTAAGAATTTCTTCCGGCCACGAAGAAAGGGTTCGTTCGGCTAGTGGTTTAGCTTAGTAGTTGAATTCGCTCATAGTCAATTGATTAATTCAATCAGTCAACTGAACCACTATCTCTCGACTCTCAAAAAGAGTCAACGACAAGCTCTTTGCATAACCTCTGCACTGTAGCATCTTCTCCTAGTTTCGGGTCCTGATCGCCACCGAACTCGGAGATTCGAACTCTATCAACTCGAGCTTCTATTGCGTACTGAAGTTCACCAGCAACTTCGGTCGGATCGTCCAAGGGAAGCAGACTCGGTGCGAGAACCGAGTGAAGCGTCCTATAGCTACGGAAAGTCCCTACGTTAAACAAGGAGGGCATTCCCTCCGCTTCTGTGGTAATTTTTGATTCATTAGTTTGTAATAAGCTATTCTTATAAATACAAACAAAATCTTTATTTTTAGGAAATCAGAAATTCACAGCTACAATGAGCTCAGTTCAGTACTACATGAGGTAGTGCGTTAATATTCCACATGTACTGGCCATTGAGTTGGATTTTAGGAGTCTTAATCTAGCCGTCCGTCTCGCACTAGGGTGCGATAAGGCTCGTGAGCCGTATTTCTAAGATGTCTATTTGGTAGTATGTCCTGCACTCATGTTACACACTGAGATCATGATGAGACTAATGAGCCGTGTACACAGTTTAGGATAACTACATGGTAGTCTGTTACATTGAGATAATTACTTGATAGCCTAAGTGTGGTAGATGTAGATTATGAATACGACCTACCACTGAGTTATATGACCGAGATACGTTGCTTTTAAAAGTATATAAAATTATGTGTTGGTATTTTATTCTATCTCCTCAGTGATAGTAGAAGATATTATAAATACTATGTGTTGATGTCTTATTTCTTTTACTGTCTTCTTTGTTTCTTAGTTGGAATCAATGATTAGAGATTCACAACTTGAGACATATGGTATATATATAAGGGTTTCCTTATTTGGATTATTTCGCTTGACGTACCAATCTCGTGTTATGGATTTCTAATTGTTAGTTTCATTAGATTGTCTTTTCTTAGTTCGGTATTAATAATTAGATATCTACAATTTGAGACATATGGTATATATATGAGGGTTTTCCTTATTTGGATTATTTCGATCGACGTACTACGTCTCGTGTTGTAGATTTCTAAATATTAATCATACTTAGATATGGGGGAAATGAATCTAGGTAGACTATGCTTAATAGATAGAGCCTTCACTCCATCTATTTGCCCTTCCCCTGGGGCGAATAAAGGTAATCTTACAGTAACGCTCTGACGCTCTTGTTGTTATTCTTTTTCTTTTAAATTACTTTTCAGGTAGCTCAGAGTTTCGGAGAACCGTAGGGTGACGGAGTTCTGGCATAGTCACCGTCGCATATTTTTAATTGTAGAGACTCCACTGTAGTTTTGAGTTTCATTCAGATATTAGAGTTCCATATTCATATTATAAAGGTAGTGTGCCTTGGTATAGTTTTTAGTTGATTCGTGTTGAGACATTTTCATTATTCAGATATCAGATATATTATAGTTGAGACATGATTCTTTTTATTTATGAGATATATCTTCTATATCATGTCTATTATATTTATTCCCTTTATTTTGCCTGTTTTGTACATGCACTTCTATTTAGTTCCACTAGAGAATATTGTTGTAATTGGTGAAACATGTTTATGCACAGTGTGGGTGCATGACAGGTTTGACATCTCTGGTTTTACCTTAGACTTCAGTCTTATGTGAACCCAGGAGCGTCACACCCACTCGGTCAAACCTGCAAACAGTTAGGACCAAAATCAGAATACCCTTTTTAATAAACGAAAGGCTTTCACCTATTCCTATTCGGCCAAACCTTTAAAGTTAGGGCTGAAGTTAGAATTTCACCTCGATAAATGAGGAACTCTTTTTTTAGATTAAGTAATCAATCCTATAAAAGTTAGGATTGCTTGAATCTTCCCGATTCTCGGAGTGGAGATCCCACTCTTAGTTTCATCTTTCCGAATTCTTAGGGTAGAGATCCCACTTCTAGTTTTCTTAGTAACTGGAGATAGAATATAAACTTCTTCTTCTTCAGTTTTGGGAGATAGAATATAAAATTCTTCATCTCCCGTTTTGGGTTCATCTTTACGTTAAAGAAGACTCAAAAATAGAATATAAAATTATTCCTCTCTAGCATTGGGTTTGTCTTTATCCTAAGAAAAGACACAATTCTTAACTCTCTAGCATTGGATTTTATCTCGATCCCTAACTAGAGATAAGTTTGTGTCTAACACATGCTGCCGGGTAGCACATTCCTGTATAAATGACAAAGTTTATGTATTCAATATCATAGCACTAAGAAAGTTAACTCTCTTAGCACAACATTACATGCAGAACGGACTTAACGATCTGCATGCAAGCCCAATTCAAACGGTAATCGGTAAAGGCACATCAAATCCGTTAAGGGCTGAGGGTTTGGTAAAAATCCTAAGTCTACGTCTAACACATGTTACCAGTTTAGTCTTTCACCGAGTGAAAAAGATACTAAAATACAAGTCTGGGGAATTTTATCCTGAAGCCTAAGTAGGGATAAGTCAGCGCTTAACATGCGTTGTCGGGTAGTCTATTCCCGTAAAAAAGACAAAGTATATGCATTCAATATCGTAGCACTAAGAGAGTTAACTTTCTTAGAACAACATTACATACAAAACGGAATTAAACAATCTGCATGCAAGCCTGATTAAAATGATAATCGGTAAAGGCACATTAAATTCATTAAGGGCTGAGGGTTTGCTAAAAATCCTAAGTCTACGTCTAATACACATTGCTGGTTTAGTCTTTCACCGAGTGAAAAAAATACCAGAACACAAGTCTGAGGAATTTTATCCCGAAACCTAAGTAGGGATAAATCAGTGCTTAACATACATTGTCGGGTAGTCTATTCCCGTGAGAAAGATGAAGCCTACATAGTCAACATCGTAGCACTAAAAGAGTTAACTCTTTTAGCATAACGTTACATACAAAATGGACTTAAACAATCCACATGCTAGCCCGACTCAAACGGTAGTTGGTAAAGGCTCATCAAACCCGTTGATGGCTGAGGTTTTGTCAAAAATCCTATAAACATTATGATTGATTATTCCAAACAGAATGATACATCATAATAAAAGAGACATAATGAATGAAAAGGAAATATCTTCTATTGATAAAGAATAAAGTTTGTAGTTACAAGCGTCACAATCAATCTACATGAAGCTTATGGCTAAGAACTTGTTGTTATAACTTAGACAATTCCACGGTATAAGCTTGCTCGAGCTTGCTCTGTAGGGTGGTCTTCATGGATTCCTCATCATCAGCCAATGTTTGCGTGACCTCTACCTTCATCACGACCAACTTCTCTTTGGAAAGTTCTAGTTGCTTAGACACTGTATCTATAGCGCCCTCCGCATGGACCTTTGTCATCTCCAAAACAATCTGAGCATCCTTTGCCACTTTAAGTTCCAACTAGAGTCGCTCTATCGTGGAGGCACCTGATGTAAGAGAAGAGTCAATGTTGCGAAGGGCTTCCAATTTATCATTAAAAATTGCCTCCATTTGATGAACATGGCTCTCTTGTTCTTGAATTTTAGAATTGGAAGATGCTTGAGCCTCACGCCACGCCTGCAGCCTAGTCTCCATCTGAGCGAACACATATGAAGGAGCACCGGCAGCTTGAAATCCCTTCATCCTTTGAAACTCATGCTCTAAGTTTATAGTAATAGCATCTGCCAGATCCGAATGTCCTTGATTTCTTATGAAGGCCACTTGGTAATCAAGATATGGTTTGGAAAGACCAGGAGAAAGTCCTTTGTTAATAAGCCTGTCAATCATATTGTTCACGAACGAGAAGAAGGAGGTGATTTCCATGCGAATAAGGACTTTATCCGGGTCATCATCAGATAGCAGAGCCTTGACTATGTCATTGAGCCGGAAAGATGGCCATACAAGGAAAAGAGAATATTAATATTTTGAAATGTTAGCTAAAGTTCTGAATCAGTATCGGCATAAAAATTAATAAAGTCGAATGATGTTTCCTCGAGTTGACACCCCACACTCGGTTCTACCTACACGACCTCATGAATCGTTAGGGTTGTTGCCGGTGTCGCAACCGTTGAGGTACCAACCTCTTTAGTTGGTCTCACGGCTTGCTCAATAAGGCTAGTCCCTGTAGTTGTAGCGGTCATTTCAATCGTCGGGATTGTGGGCTGAGGTTGAGCAACTGACGACTGAGCTTCTATGATAGTTCCTGCTAACAGCAAGAAATCAAGACCCTCAAGATCGTCAAATATCCCAACAATAGTAGTTGCATTAGTCTCAATGACTTGTCCAACAAGTAAAACTCCCCTACGATTAAGTAAAACCGATAAATGAATAACTATCACAAAGGGATAAAATTCATACCTGCAGAGGAACTGGCCTCAATGATCGGTTCGACGGCTTCACAATGAGCTTGTTCTGACAACATGTCGTCAAACGGCCTGTCGCCAGATCCCAAAAGGGTCTTGTACCGAATCAGATAAAGGTGTGTCCGACTCTACGAGGGCTACATTGTGAAAGATTTCTTTGTCACTTAAACCTCCTATCGAAATATCTATAGGAAAGTCTAAATGTTAAGACATGGAAAGAGAAGTTGAAAATTGACAATGAATGGGAATTAAATTTACCTCCGATAGCAACAGTAGGCTTTGCAATCCCGACATCAGCACTCTCCTCTTGTAGCTTTTCTAAAAGAGTCAGAAGCATGTAAACAATTAGGGGAGGGATGGACTTTAAGTTGTTTAATGCCTGATATTTCCATCTGAAAGGTGTACTATCGATAATAGATGTACCTGGGCTAGCGACCATTATGGACAAACCAGGTTCTACAATGGCACCTTCACCTGTTTCAATGGCCGCACCTATTTCAACACCCACCGGATCCTCAACCATAGCCTCATCCGTTTGTGGCACGAAGCTGGATCCTCCAAAAATATCCAAGTCGGGAGAAGGAGGGTTGTATGTTATTTCGTCTTCTTCATGACCCCCTAAAATATAAAATTTGCTAAGTCTAAGACTTAATAGATGAAAAGATTGAAAGATAATAGAGATTGAGACATTACCTTCCTCACCGATGGGCACATTACTGACCACTTCTGTTTGAGAAGCCTAGGGCTTGGCGCGTCACTTGAAATCATTTTCATTTGTTTTGCAGTTTGAACCTCTTTAGGATCCACAAGTCTATCCTATGTTGATGTAGCACACGACCCAATTTGCAATCCAGTTTAAGCTGTGGTCCGAGATCAGGTACGAGTGACAAGACTACTTCTCCCCTCTTCTTCCTCAGAACCTACATCTGAAAGTTCAACCAACATTCTATTATAAGTTGGCAAAATTTTCCACTTCTTTCGAGTATTAAGTCGGCGATCTCAATCAGCGATCGATACATCCCATAGCTCTTTATAAAAAGACTCAGACAAACCTGTCGCATGTTCCTCAAAATCGCTGTTAACTTCCATACCCCCACCAATAGCGACTTCTTCCTCTTCAGAAGTCTCCTCGTCGGAAGTGAACGACTCCTCTTCTAATTCCTCCATTTTTTGCTTCCCTTTACTTGAGGGACCAGCAGGCTTTTTATTACATCTCCTTCGTTGCTGCATACTTTCTCGGACCATCCTGAGAGCAATTCGGGATGTAGCTTTAGCCATTAGCTCCGTGATTGGCCTTAGAGGGACGGACTCATTAGATGCCATAAGCTACCTGTAATATAAATGTATCAACTCTAAGCGGTGTTCAACATTCGGAAGACTGAACTTAGCGTCGGTATAGCCTGTCACGTTCCACAGCCAAGCTTGAGCATCGTCTACTAATCCGCTATGAGTATGAAACTGTCGGTTCAGATTCTCGATGAATAATTGGTCGTATCCAAATTGACGGGCAAACCGACATAGTAGGTAAGGCTCCAAGTAGCAGTGATCCTTCACTCGGAAGACGAGATAGCTTGGCCTTATGTTCATCAGCCATCTGAAATAGCTAACGTCGAGAGAAGTTCGACTAGTTCTTGGTAGTTCTACATCGGCTAGCAACCCACTATATCGGCTAGAAAATCGAGGGAAGCATAGGTTGAACCCCTAACCCTTGTAGATATGCAAGGTCTTCCTAATGTCCGAGAGGTCCTAAGCTTTCCATTTGCATGTCTCGAGTAATCGTAGCAAGGAAGTGGATATATCTGCAGTAGTTGGGGCTGACATCAGATCAGGGCGATGGAGAACTAGCCACGCCATCAGATAAGTATAAGGGAGCTCCGCTTTTGTAATGGGGATATTATCGGATAGAGTATTCTTTTCTTGAGTAAAAGCCGTGACCACTTGACGAAGCCCATGATTGATGTCGGTGACCAACGCTGGCAGAAGAGATAAGCTTTTCTCATAGGCAAGCTAGACAGTAGGGAATAATACCTCTATCGGCAAAGCATCGGAAGTCTGATATGACACCACACACTTCTTCAATCAAATTGCGATGTCATCAGCTAACAAAGTCTTAAGGTTAATGGGCTTCTGGGCGCACCATAAGAAAGTCTTAAACTTAGTCCCTACAGAGAATCTACCTTGGGCACTTGCAATGGTGTATGATTAGGCACCACATTTCTTAATCAGCCCATTGATCTCCGAAGGAGTTAGCGGTTTCAGCTCACAAATTGCCTCATTGAAATTTTCCAAATTCTTGAATAGATAACTCGAGAACTGCTTCAGGCTTATCTGAGAAGACTTCTTCTTTGCTATTGGACTAATTCCGACTAGGGTTATCTGATAGTGACACGTAAGTTCCTATAACATGTCATATTGAGTAGGCTTGTGAGTTTTCAATTGAAGAAACTCCCGGTTAGAGGGACAATACTCCTGGTATGGCATGTCTCCCATCGATAATCCAGAGACTTTATACATCTCGTGGAAAGATAGTCCCAACTCTCCGTTCCTGGTTAGAAAAGTGTTGGTGTCCGGATTGTACAACTCTATTAGTCCAGTGAAGTAGATAACGCTCACCGACAGCCCATATTTGGTGGCACGAATAGTTTCATATAACCCCATCACCTTTAATTCAGCACCCCATCGGTTGAGGACATAACTTGTTATCCTGCCCCGCAATGACCGTGAATTTTGATACTTGTTAAATAATTTTTTGATGTTTTAAAATATTTAATTATTACTTTTAAAAGAGTATTTATATTTTTCTAGATTCTCTAGAATTTTCTACGCTTTAAAAGTCCAAGTTTTATATATCCCCTCTTCTAATGTTCACCAAGTGCAGCCGCCCCCGTATATTTTCCCTCTCTCTCTCCCCGACTCTCAGGCCGCTCACCGCCCTCTCCCTCCATCGCACCGAGATCCCTCGCGCCGCCCCATCTCTGACCACCTCCTTCGCCGACCTCCTTCTCGAGCCGCTCAACGTCCATAACTACCGCTCTTTGCCCCGAAGTTGCCGTCCATCTCCCCCGTGCTAGATCCGATCTGCGCCGTCGACATTGAATCATTCGACGTACCCAAGGTAAGATCTCACCTCTCAACTAGAGTTTTTATACCTATTATTAATTAAGTATTTAGATTAGACATGAAATAACGTGTATATTGTAATTATTGGGGCAGATTTATTTGATGAATAGTATTAAATAATATTTATATAATAATAATGAGATGATTTCTGTTGTAAATATATTTATGAATTAGTGAACACGAAATGACAAGTTTATATTTTATAAGTAGATTTTATGAGATATTATCGAGAAAAGAAATAAAATATATATATATATATATTATAAACATAGGAAAGTTACTGTTCATGCAGAAAAGAATT
>BQKN01065937.1:0-17324 GCA_022839385.1 Asparagus kiusianus | reverse complement strand
ACACATGAGTATACATATATACTATAGAAATTATTCGGGGTTTTACATTCTTCCCCCCTTAAAAGAATTTCGTCCTCGAAATTCGGAAATCATACGAACTTGCAATATGAACTCTTATATAACCTTATAGAGATATTTACACTTAACGATCTACAATGATAATGTTCTCGCTCAATTTCTAATCTGGTGGAACTAGTACATCGGGTGAAAAATCCAAACAAGGAACCCCCCATACATATGCCATGTGTTCCAAAAGATTAAAAATTAAACGATAATATACTCATTATAGTGTTACATGTAAACATAACCAAAGATGTGCACATAATCAAAGACATGAAATCAAAACAAGAATTCATTTACCTGCTCAACCAAAAGTGGGTAGTCACGACGCATGTCCTCCTCGCGCTCCCAAGAAATCTCCTCGATGCCTCCTCGGTTCCACTGAACTTTTACCAAGGGAATTACCTTGTTCCTAAGCCTCTTGTCCTCTCTGGCAAGAATACGAACCGGAATCTCAATAGTAGTCAAATCATCCCGAAGCTCAATCTCCGGTGCATCCAATACTCGCTGCTGCTCCTCATCATGCAAGTGCTTCTTGAGCATAGAAATATGGAACACGTTGTGTATACTAGACATAGATACGGGGAGATCTAGTCTGTATGACACGGCTCCAATGCGCTCTAAAATCTCGAAAGGTCCAATATACCTCGGTGCAAGCTTTCCTCTCCTCCCGAATCGCTGCACGCCTTTCATAGGCGATACCTTAAGCATAACCAAATCTCCGATCTGGAACTCTAGGGGTCTTCGCCTCTTATCTGCATAACTCTTCTGCCGGCTCTGAGCTGCTAAAATCCGCTCCCTGATCAAGGCTACCTTCTCAGTAGTCTGCCTCACTAGCTCTGGCCCAAGCATCAAGCTGTCCTCCGGCTCGGCCCAACATATCGGTGATCTACAAGGTCTCCCATACAATGCCTCATACGGGGCCATACCGATCGTCGCTTGATAACTATTGTTATAAGCGAACTCGACCAGTGGAATATGGTCCTCCCAACTGCCTTGGAAGTCAATGACACATGCCCGCAACATGTCCTCCAACACCTGATTCACCCTCTCCGTCTGGCCATCCGTCTGGGGGTGAAATACACTGCTATAGGATAGTGTGCTGCCAAATGAATCCTGAAAACTCCTCCAGAAATGAGAAGTGAACAACGATCCTCGATCTGATACGATCGTGTCCGGAACACCGTGAAGTCGAACTATCTCCCGAATGAAGATCCTCGCATAAGTCTCAGCTGTATAAGTGGTCCTCACCGGGATGAAATGGGCTGACTTCGTCAATCGGTCTACTATCACCCAAACTGAATCATTCCCCTTCTTCGACTTCGGCAATCCCACAATGAAATCCATGGAAATATCCGCCCACTTCCACTCCGGAATAGGCAAAGGCTGAACGGTCCCTGCTGGTCTCTGGTGCTCTGCTTTCACCTGCTAACAGGTAAAACATCTAGCTACATAATCTACAATCTCTCTCCGCATACCACTCCACCAGAATCGCCTCTTTAGGTCCTTGTACATCTTGGTAGTCCCTGGATGTACTGTGTACCGAGTACGGTGCGCCTCATCAAATAACTCCCTCTTCAGCTCTGAACTAGCTGGCATAACCAATCTACCCTTCATCCGTAGACCTCCATCCTCTCCAATGGTCCAATCAGTCTTAGGCTCTTTGGAAATCTCCCCCTTGCGGGTTTGAATCCAAGAGTCCTCCAACTGTGCTCTGACAATCCTGTCACTCCAAGATGGCTGTACTGACATGGCTCCCAAGAATGCACTGGTTCCTCCAATTTCGGGTCTAAAATCAAACTGGCTAAGGGTAGCAAGGTCTCTGTACAAAGAACACCTCAAAGCCGCAACCCGATGTCTACGCTTCCTACTCAAAGCATCTGCTACGACGTTCGCCTTCCCTGGGTGATACTGAATCGCGAACTCGTAGTCCTTGATAAACTCAATCCACCTCCTCTGCCTCTGATTGAGTTCCTTCTGAGAGAAGAGATACTTCAGACTCTGATGGTCTGTGAACAGCTCAAACTGTACTCCATACAAGTAGTGTCTCCATGACTTCAGTGCAAACACCACTGCTGCTAACTCCAAGTCATGAGTCAGGTAGTTCTGCTCATGCACCCTCAACTGTCGTGAGATATAAGCTACTACCCTCTGAGTCTGCATCAATACTCCTCCTAAGCCCGCCAACGACGCATCTGTATACACCACGAATGTCCTGTCGCTGCTCGGAATGGTCAGAACTGGTGCTGAAGTCAGCTTAGCCTTCAAAATGTCAAAGGCCTTCTGGCACTCCATGCTCCATATGAACTGTACACCCTTCTTCGTAAGGTGTGTAATCGGCGTCGCAATCTTCGAGAAGTCCTGAATGAACTTCCTGTAATAGCCAGCTAGACCCAAAAAGCTGCGAATCTCAGTAACCGTCTTCGGTGGCTCCCAATCAAGAACTGCCGAGACCTTAGCCGGGTCCACTGCTATGCCCTCTCTGCTGATGACGTGGCCAAGAAATCTGACTTCTGAAAGCCAAAACTCGCACTTGCTGAACTTAGCATACAGCTGATGCTCCTGAAGAGTCCTCAACGCTATCCGTAGATGCTCCTCATGGTCTGCCTCTGATCTTGAGTAAATAAGAATATCGTCGATGAAGACGATCACAAACTGATCTAAGAAGGGACGGAAAACCCGGTTCATCAAATCCATGAATACCGCGGGTGCATTGGTCAACCCAAATGGCATGACCAAGAACTCGAAAGATCCATATCGAGTGAGAAAAGCGGTCTTGGGAATATCCATCTCCCGAACCCGCAACTGATGATAGCCAGAATGAAGATCAATCTTCGAGAAATACTGCGCTCCCTGCAACTGGTCAAACAAGTCATCAATCCTAGGTAGTGGGTACCTATTCCGGATAGTGACCTTGTTCAACTCCCTATAATCAATGCATAATCTCATACTACCGTCCTTCTTCTTCACGAAGAGGACCGGTGCGCCCCACGGAGAATGACTCCGGCGAATGAAACCCTGAGCTAGCAACTCGTCCAACTGGGTCTGAAGCTCCCTCATCTCAGCTGGTGCTATACGATAGGGTGCGCGGGATATCGGGGCTGTGCCGGGCTGCAACTCGATACAGAACTCAACCTCTCTCACAGGAGGTAACCCAGGTATGTCCTGAAAGACATCCTGATACTCTGAGACAACTCTAGTCTCCAACAACTCAGCTCCCTGATCCCGTCGCATCACCTCCTCGATGTACGCCAGAAATGACTCCGCAAGTCGGTTGCCCTGAGAGGCGGCTACAATCATCTCGGACCCGTCGGATGCTCGCAACTTGACTGTCTTCGCAAAGCAGTCAATACTAATATGGTAGGAAGACAACCAATCCATACCAAGGATGACATCGAACTCGGACATATGCAACACTATCAAGTCCACTATAAACTCCGACTCGTCTAGACTGACGGTACACCTCCTACATACGCTCTCCAGAAGCGATACCTCACCTAAAGGGGTGGAAACAGATAGAGGGGTGTCTAGGGGCTGAGCTACGAGCTGGAGTCTAGTCATAAATGCATGCGAGATGAATGAATGCGAAGCTCACGAATCGAAAAGAATACGGGCGGGAAGAGAGTTCACGAAGAACGTACCCTCCACTACAGCTCCGCTGGCTCCATGATCACGAGGCACCACTGCATATACCCTGCCCGTGGCTGAAGACTGCTCTGCTGATGGTGCTGGAGAATAGGGGATAATATGTCCCTGGGAAACATCCTGAACTGCCCGAATCTGTCCCTCAGTCCTCTGAGCTGCTGGTGGTGCATCGAGTCTGTTCTGCTGACCCTGACCTCTGCCCTGCTGGCGCTGCTGCTGCTGCTGGTTCGGACCCTTGCCCTGCTGGCCTCCTGCTGGTGCGCTGCGGCATTCAGATGCCTTGTGCCCGACCTTGTGACAGTTAAAGCAAGAACCCTGGAACTTGCGCTGCTGATGCGCTCTCTGATCCTGCTGGGGTCCCTTTTTATAAGGGCCCTGATACTGCTGCTGATGACCAGAAAAACCTCTCTTGTTCTTGCCCTTGCCACTGCCCTGTCCTGTCTTGGCCTTCCCCTCCTTGTCCTTCTGGAACATGGAGGTCTCAATCTCCTGAGAAGTGGCAGCCTCAGCTACCTCCCTGACTGAATAAAATCTCCTCGACACGAGGTATCGTCGGAGATTAGGGCGAAGCCCAGCCAAAAACATCTGAGCCTGACGCTCTCCTGTCTGCCACATGCCCGTGAAGTGCAATAGCTCCATAAACCTGCTCTCAAAATCTGCCACGGTCATATCTCCCTGAGTCAACCGAGATAACTCGAGCTCCTTCCCAGTCCGTGCTGCAGAAGAAATATACTGGCCATCGAAGAAATAGGTAAAGTCCTCCCATGTGAGGGTCATCCTCTGCTCTGGAGTGAACTGGAGTCGATACCATCGCCCGGCATCTCCCTTCAGGCTGTAAGATGCTAGCCTCTGCTTCTGAACAGAGTCTACACCGAGTATCTCGAGAATGTTGCTCACATCCTCCTTCCACTTGTGGGCAGCAAGAGGGTCTGGTGACCCCTGAAACTCCGGTGCCCTCATCTTCTGGTACCTCTCCACCATACGGAGCCAAGCCTCATGCTCTGTGGCTCTGTCTGGTACTGCTAGAGGAATAGCTGCAGGCGTGGCCTCTGGGGGTCTCTCTCTAACGGGAACGGCCGGTATCCCCTGCTGCTGGGCTACTGGTGGTGGTGGTGGCGGTGTCGGTGGTGCTATATGAGTCGTCACCATCGCCTCGATAGCTGTCATCCGGGAAAGAAGAGGTGCCATGAGGTCCACCAGGTACTGAGGAGCCTGCTGCGGCCCTGGTGGTGCCTGCTCCTGCTCGTGCTGAGCTGACTGCTGCTCAGGTGGAGTCTGCCGTGACTCTGCCTGGCTAGCTCTCCTGGTACGGGGCCTACCTCGTCCTGCCATCTCTCTCCTGATGGTAAGAAGAATAAAATTTCCATGAGTCAAATAGGCCTTTATAAATAGCGTATCAAATTGAAATTTTTCACAACATATAGTATTCACACAAATACTTTGAATCTATATAAAATAGTTGTCATAAAAAAAATATTCTCAAATTTTGAGATATACGCATATATCGTCCTCACTCATACTAGGAAATCCTTTCGGACTCTATACATGAATCCTAAGAAACTCTATCCTAGCTCCACGACTCGACACAGGATGATCCTAAGGATACTGGAACTAGAGCTCTGATACCAACTATGACGCCCCTGGGTTCACACAAGGCTGCAGTCCAAGGTGAAACCAAGAATGTCAAACCTGCCATGCACTACACCGTGCAAGAACATGTTTCACCATCACAATTAACATCTATCTAGTAGAATCAATAACAGGTGTAAGTACAAAAGCAAGTAAAAGATAATACTCGAATAACTGATGAAATCTGAATGATCAAATAGATATCTCACCATCCAACAAATGGGAATACATAAACAATGTCAGAATAGATAAACAGGGGTACTGAACAGGTCTCAAGTACAAACATCTGTCCAAAAATGAAAATAAGGCACACAGCCCTTTACAACTTCTAAGAAATAGTTCTTAATGTCTAATCATCTACTACTGTGGAGCTCAAGATACAAAATGCATAACAAAATGTAAAAGCTGAACACTAAAGTGATTCGCTATCCACCTGCGACACTCCGTGCTCCTGGCTCGTGACCTGAAAGGGGGAGGGACAACGAGCGTCAAAGCGCTAGCGAGTAACATCACAACCAACCCCCAAGGGAGTAGGGCTCGTTGTGTATGAAAATACAGATAATATATAAATAGATCTAAACTCATTGATCGTACGAAATAAGGGTTTAAGTATTTAAGAATCTACAACACGAGAATAGGTACGTCGAGCGAAATAATCCAAACAAGGAAACCCTCATGTATATACCTTACATCTCAAATTGTAAACTCCTAAATACCAAACCCACGGTTCTAGTACAATAACAATGATAAAAGGAACTCAACGAACACCAGAGCATAATTACAGTGCTGTAACATAGTCAACATGAATATCACAATATTTATTACATGAATATTGTGTCAAAACCTTCATAAGTGTCATACCAAGTCTACAAAAATCAGTATGCTGTGAAGCGTAGTACAATAGTCACATGCAGGGTTAAAAACCATGTCCGATACAAGAACTAACTACCGAAGTTTTTCCAAACTCATAGTATAAGTATCAATTGTCCAACACGAGGACTGAGAGGGATTATAGTCCAACACGAGGACTTCTTATGGATTATAGTCCAACACGAGGACTGTAGGAGTGGTAAAAGATTTGCTACGATACTTGTAGTAGAATCTAATCATCAACATCATAACCAAAACAGTGTATATGTCTCACATTTATACCCTCAGGTCATCTATCATGCATAGACACGTAGTGGGACTAATAGCCAGGTCAGATAAACCAGACAAACCCCCGAATGGGAGTAAAAATACTCAAATACACAAAATCTGGAAATCTGGAACAGGGAGTCGTCGGTCGACCGGTCCGGTCGACCGAGCTCTGATACAAAGTCAGGATGGTCGACCGAAAAATAACGCGGTCGACCGAATAATGACGCGGTCGACCGAAAAAAATGCTTCGGTCGACCGAAATCCAAACGCGGTCGACCGAACCCCTAACTCGAGCTCAGCGGTCGACCGCGTCGGTCGACCGCCGAGCGGACAGAACCCTGCCTGGGTTCTGTCAGCTGCTGAAACCTGGAACTAAAAATTGGATTTTCTTTGCGATAATTTTTGCTGAAACAAACCCAACATCATACTGAATATAAACAACCAAAATCAGATTTTGAAACTACTCTTTTAATAATCAAATCATTAAGGAATAAACCAAAACGTTTAGATAGGTTGTAAAAAAAACGTTTTAAACTTCTGTTAGATAAACTTTCAGATCCAGATCTCAGAAAATAACATGAGAGATTGATTCTTAGGGTTCCTATTACTGAGAACTCATTTTTGTACGAAAATACTGCTTGGGCTCATCAGAAATCTCATGAAAATCACAATAAAAACAGTGAAAACAAGGGGGTGAGGGATTGGGCGAGATGATACTCGCCTTGGGTGCTGAGGGAAGCCCTAGATCCGAAATAGGTTGATCCCCTTGCTAGAAAACCCAGATCCTGCTGAAAGATATCCCCAAGAGCTGCTCCAGATCTCCCAAGTCCAAGCTGGGGCTGAAGGAAGAAGAGGGAGGCTAGGGTTTTGGGTCTGGGGTTCACAGGATCTCAGTTGGGTTGAGTTGGTATAAATACCAGCTCCCCAACCCGACCCGAAACCCAATAGCCCAAAGAAAACAAAACCCGACCCCAAAACCTGAAACAACCCTCTGATCGCTGATCGGTCGACCGCGTCGGTCGACCGATCAGCACTAAAATGCCTGCTGAGGGCATTTGACTTGCTAATCGCCAACTCACTCGATTTCTCTCACTTGTATATACCCGTTGGGTTCCCAGACACTGATAAACATATATATCTTATATTTATATGGTTATTCGCCACACGGGAAAACATTTACTATAGATAATTCACACATGAGTATACATATATACTATAGAAATTATTCGGGGTTTTACAAGCCTGAACTGAATAAACTGGAGTTCCTTAACAAGTCTTAAAATACAATAAGTCTGAATAAAGGACATAAGGCGCACAGCCTTTACAACTTCTAGAATAAACTCTCAAATGTCTAACATCACTACAGGGGAGCCCAAGGAAAATAATACACAGCTAAAATGTAAAGCTGAACACTAAAATGATCCGCTATCAACCTGCGACTCTTCGTGCTCCTGGCTCGTGACCTGAAAGGGGGAGGGACAACGAGCGTCAAAGCGCTAGCGAGCAACATCACAACCAACCCCAAGGGATAGGGCTCGTTGTATATAAAAAAATATATACAATAATACATAATAGCATTAAATCATCATACAAACAGATATGGGTCTTAGTACTTAGGGAAATACAACACGAGCATAGGTACGTCGAGCGAAATAATCCAAACAAGGAAACCCTCATGTATATACCTTGTATCTCAAATTGTAGATCCCTAAACACCAAGCCCGAGATATAACAGAGGAAACAACAAAAGAAGACTACTAATCTCAAGATTTAAATATGATGTCGTGTCCAACTCAAATAGTTATCATGTCCAGCCAATACAGGTATGGGTATCAACTCTCAAGGTCTGAACTGAGGTAGAGGTTGTCCAACACATGGACTACATACACAAGCTGTCCAACGCATGGACTAAGTATATGAATTGTCCAACACATGGACTATATTCAATAACTACCCAACACATGGACTACGTTTATGAATATCCAACACATGGATTAAAATTGATGAGTGTCCAACACATGGACTAAGTACAATAGCTGCCCAACACATGGACTACGTTTATTGGTTGAATTAGGTGCATATACCCAAGCTTCTAACATGTCGCGGTACACGAAACTAAACTCATGTCCGTATATCACCTCACATGGAAACATATAAATTCTGTCTACAGGTATATTTATATACACTGCATGTGATTAAACAGAAATAAAAAGAAAAACAGGAAAAACTCAGATGAGTCGACTCATGCTCATTTATGAGTCGACTCATGCCTCATGGGTCGACTCGCGACCAATAACGAGTCGACTCAGCAGAAGGAAAAAGGCATCAGGAAACGACTTTGTGAGTCGACTCATGCTTAGTTATGAGTCGACTCATGACTTATGGGTCGACTCATATACTAACGAGTCGACTCAACAGAAGCAAAAAGGAAACGCCACAACACTTTGTGAGTCGACTCATGAACAGTCATGAGTCGACTCGACCTGATGAGTCGACTCATGATAAGTCGTGAGTCGACTCACGGGCTGAAATCTGCATTAATATGAATTGAACTTATTCTACTCGTTCCACATCTCGATTTTACTAGTATACATACATCTAGCCTTCAGTTTTAGGCTATTACACAGTGAGAAAACATATATAGCATGAGAATCGATCACTTATATGTTAAACCTAACATTTAACCTTAAACATGAAGGAAATACATTAAACCAATATAAAAACTTGTGCTTTTATTCTTTAAACAAAATTCCAGATCTGGGTTTTCATCAAAACTTGTTGGTGGAAGTTTTAAAAATCTGAAACACGTGATCTTGAACTTTTCACTAGTAAGAACATCATTTTATATTCGAAAATACATCTTAGGCTTAACAAAATTCGTGAAAAACATTTATGAAAACATAAAAGCAAGGGAGAGGAGTTTGGCGAGATGTTACTCGCCTTAGATGTGGTGGAAGACTATCCTCTTTGATGAAATCCAAACGAAATGCTGAAATCCCCCTTGAAACGCCCCCAAGATCACCAAGAACACCTAGGGTTTGAGAGAGAGGAAGATGGGCTAGGGTTTCTTGGGAGATCTGATGAAAAATGGGTATTTTCGGGTTCCAAACGATATATATGAACCAACAAAACCCGACCCAAAACCCACAAACCCGAACTGAAAGAGGCCAGAAAAACCCGATGAGTCGACTCATGACTTATGATGGGTCGACTCATGGTAATGGGTCGACTCATAATTTTTTATGAGTCGACTCAGCAGAAGAAAATTTGCAACAGGACTCGATTTCATGAGTCGACTTATGACAGGCGTGAGTCGACTCAACCTGATCAGTCGACTCATGACATGCTATGAGTCGACTCATGGACAAAAATCTGCATACTTCGATTTCTTTTGCACACGATTTGCAAATTTGCAACTCAACTTCATATCTGGAGCATATACACATCCTCATAAGCTCAAAATACTAGTTTCCATGCATGACCATGCAATAAAGATATTTATTATTTATTAGATATCATTATTCACTCAAATTCATACTTATGAGTTGTCAAAATCAACGGGGTCTTACACTATCTTATGGAACGCGATACAGCAAGAAATCACCTCATGTTTCCTTAAGATATATTTTGACCAAGCAAAACGTATCTGATAAGCGTCAACCCCCACAAAGGAGGGTATCAACTCTTCCCAATTGTCTCACAAAGAAGGACAAAGTGGGGATGCAATATGTAATATGATATGTTAAGTACTGAGTTCAGAAGTAGAAAATTATACCTACGAAAGATAGAGGCTCCCTCTTAGGTGACTGAGTGGCTGAGCGGCTCCTCAGAATGCGTGACCTCCTCATCGATAAGGCAAACCTACAACGAAGATCAACAATTTAGTTATATCGCGAATCAAGATGCATAAATCCAATAATTAAAGGGAGATTATGAATTTTAGCTGAAATCCTATGAAATATGATTTTCGGTTAAGAGTCCAATTAAACCTATAAGATGTTGCCAATTCAAAATTATAAGCCTCGAATATCTCAGCTCATGGCTAAGTCAAGCAGGCGATAAGGGAGATTATTAGTTGAAGCTAAGCTAAATACCTCATGCAATCGAGCTAAGTTTTAAACCAAGGATTAAATTCAATCACAAGCTTTGACGATTTTTCTTCAAGATCAGGTCAAGGGTTTCGACTTTTCCACAAGATCATAAAGTCATCCAAAATAAGAGTGTGTCATGCACACAAATTCAAGTCATGAACAATTGAGGGATCAGATTAAAATGCCAATATGTAACCAACCAAAGGGTCTCAAAGCTCCCCTAAAAACCCGATGGATATTAAAGGTACAAACCAAATTATATATACTCTACAAGTCAGGAAGAACTCCAGCACTCATGCCTAAAGTTCGGCCATTCCTCATGACCCATATGCACAATAGAGTTTTCCCAACAATCCAAAGTCCAACCAAGTTGAGTACACATCTCATGCACATACAACCGAGCAGTTCAAGCCATGGTCATCAGCCAAACAACCTAAGGTTTTGACTACCCCTTTGCAACCAAGTACACGAGAGGGGATTCAAGTAAAATCAAAGCCAAAAGAGGGTAATTCTTGCCTGAGTTTGAAAAAGAACCAACGAAGAGAGCTCAAAAATTCTTCGGGTACCAAACAGGGGATGGTTCCATTAGGATTCAAAAGGAAAATTGATCAACAAACCACATTAGGGTTTTGGCCCTAACCCTAAACCCCCAAAATCAAAGATGAAGGAGTGGGAAATAGATCAAAGTTAGAAGCCATGAGGAGATGAAATTCTTACCTGAGTTCGAAGAAGGACGAAAACTTTGCCAAGAGAAACCATGACCACGTGAACCCAAAACGAAACCCTACTTCTCAGAGTAAAGATCTTGCCGAAATCAAGAAAGTGAAGAGAGGATTTAAAAGAGCTTGGGAGAGTTTTGATCTTGTTTTGAACTCTTGAAGTAGAGGAATTCTTGAGGAAATAGAGTTCTAAAACAATGGGGAAGAAATAAGAAAGGATTGGGAACTTTATAACTCTCCATGAACTACCCTAAAGCACCACTAATGCGGGTCACCATGAACTGATCCGCACTCATGCGGTCACTAATGACTGCCCTGCACTCATGCGGGTCACCAAGCGTTGATCTGCACACAGAGCTGGTCCGTGATCGAGTTTTATGGTATTTTCACCCCTTTCCATCCATTATTGATGTATTTGGGACCAATATTCATATTCTAATGGGTATATAAGTCTAAACTATTTCCCACCCTTGACGGGAAGTTTTTGGAGAATATTACACAGGATATTCTTAAGGATAACCCGCCAACCTCTAACGGGTACATGAGGTTAAACCGATTCCCGAAACTCCTAGGAGTATATGAGTATAAACTGGTTCTCCTCACTCTAACACTTTAAGAGCCTAAACTATGTAGACTCCAATAGACGTATGAGTATAAACTGTGTTAACGCCGGTCAACGCATTACACCAAAAGTCAACAGGGGTCAGCGTATTGATAATTCTTGCTAAAATAAAGATTTATTAGTGTTTACACCACAACAAAAATTGACGCTGGTCGACGCATTGAGAGTTTTGCCAAATAAGGCTTGGGATGATTGTTCAGATAGAAGAATTATTCTAGGGAGTTCGATCATACTCAGATGTAAATTCCTGACAAAAGATGATCAGTTCAAAGTCAATTCAATGACACGAGCTTTTTTAGACATCAACATGTCAATCCCAGTTCAAGATTTTAACAATGGTCAGACGATAAACGTAGTACCAGAAAAATTTTAGCTATTCAATAAAATACTGAATAGGCTGAAAGCTGAAGAAATCCAAGAGTTGAAGATTAGGCGTATCATATCCAAAGTATTTTGGGCTCTTCTATAAAAAAATAAGACTGAAACACTTTGGATGGGGTATCTGTAGGCATTAAAAATTACCTATAGGTTCTGGCACACAGCTCTAAATAAAGAAAAGACGATGAACGTTATTATCTAATTTCAAACAGGATTATCCAAGGCTGTAAAGAAGCTAACAAACGCATGAAGCTGGTTAGCGGAGCGTACAAGTCAACTAAATGATAAAAGACATGAAACGACAAAAAAATACCAACCCAGAGAAGCTCTGGTAGCTGGGCCACACCAAAGGGGCCGAACAGACGCTACTGTCCCGCGCCAACGTAGGACAGCATGTACCGTCCCATGCCAACACGGGACAATAGCAACTGTCTCGCACTAATGCGAGACAGCAACATTGTCCCGCACTAACGCGGGACAATAATAGCTGTTCCATGCTCTCGCAGGATAGAATCTGCTGTCCCGCTCCCTCGTGGGATAGCTGTGGTTGACCCGCACCCCTACGGGTCACCAATATCTGTCACGCATACCAATTACCTAAAAAAGCGTTTGTTGATAGATTTTTAGGATTTCTTCATTTCTAAGCTTCCCAACTAATTTGATATTGTATTTAAGTGTGGGTAGGCCGTTATTAACTGAAGATATGACCAATCCCTTCATTCTCATCCAAATAACCGCATCCGAGGCTCTATAAATACAATCCTAGGGTCCTCATTCTAGAGGGCTGGAATTTTGATCAAGAGGGCGAGGTGCTGCTAGATTTGAGATTCAAGGAGCACAAAATTGTAGAGAAGGCTAGCTAGATCCCAGTGAACTTCGGTATAAAGAAGGAGTCTTTCGAAGGATTTGAAGCATGTCCCCTTTCCTTGAGATTAGGCTTGGTCTTAATCTCGAGAAGAGTACTGATTTTACTTGGTCAATATCAGTACTCTAGCGAATACTTCCTTGGTGAAGTACGAGCTCTGAATATCACTTCTGCTAATCGGATCTAACATCGAGGCGGTCCACGGATAAACCCCGATACCGACAAAGATCCCGCGTAAACAATAGGCGATAAACACCTATTATGTGTAGTTTGAAAGAGAGTTGTAATTTATTTTCATTTTGTTAAAAGACATATAAAAAGACTGTTTTCTTGAATTTATTGTAACGTTCAAAGTTGTAATGGATTCTTCAATAAAAACAACTTTCCACCCAAACACTAACCACAGTTCTCATTGAGTTGTTCTTAACGTTTATTGTTGGGTGCATCCTAAGACATAAGTAGATATTGAGATGGCAAGATGGGATTCGTCTCTCCCTGTATAAGTGGTTGATGTCATAAGATTGTTTGATATAACTATAGCCAAGAAATCCTTGACCGAGGTAAATAAGATAAATTGAGTGTTAGTTTGATCTTATAGGTTATGAATTTAATATCAACAAACACTAATCAAGCTATTAGGATTTGATAGTTTTCCATACCCTAGGCATGATAGTTTGACATGGTTTAATGAAGAGACCAGACTGTACAATATTATCACTGAGTGGTCCTGATAAAATTGTGTTAGTATCTTACAGACATTTATCACAACTTATACCCGAGTAGTCTTCATGTGTAGCTAGCACCTCTATTGTACTTGTGGATATCATCCACTGTCGAGTTCTTAAGTTAGGTCATAGACTCACACCAAGTGCGTACTTGAATTCTATGAAACACAATTTATAGAGTGATGCGTATGATTGATACACATATATGATTTTACCGTATATACATAAACGATTATATGTATATCGGTAAAATTAGAATGCTATGTGCTTAGGAAATGATTTCCAGTATGTTTCCTATAAAGTTAACTTTTAGCCAATTAGTTGACTTTTTGGTCAATAGTTGACTTTTGGTCAACTCATTGACTTTTTGGTTATATGATGACTTATTAGTCAATGATTGAAAAATTACGAAATACTGTATTTATGAAATACCATATTGATGTGATATTTTTATTTATGAAATACACACTTTATTATACCTTGATTAATGAGTCATGAGATGAATCATTAAGGTGGTATGGTTTGGTAATATGGTTTTAGCATATAGTTTTAATTCTTCATGACTCTTTGCATGACTCATGAGATGAGTCATTGCATGACTCATGAGAGAGTCGTTGTTTTGATGACTCATGGTGTGACACATAAGATGAGTCATTCATGTCATAACATATTCTTCCTCTATAAATATGAGCTCCTTTTCTTATTTCATGGCTAATAGAAAAATAAAATAAATGGTTTATTCATAGTTGCTTTCCATAAAAGAAAAGAAGAGAGAGATCTACCTCTTACTAAACTCTAGCAATCTTTGAGTAAGAGGAAGTAATAGAATTTTTAGTACCCCGGGGTGGATATCTTGCCTTGTGTCTCAAGAAGACTCTGATTTTATCAAGCTCACTTGAAGACTTGGAGATCCACTACGAGGAAATTTACTACTACAATGAGCAAGAGGTAGGGGTTGTTCGATCTTCTATCGAATCACGCTTTGAAAGTATGACTTTCTAACTCTTGTATGCTCTCTTTAATATAGGGATCATGTTAGACTCAATTAGGATGGTCCTATTATGTATTTCATGCTCTCTACATGCTTAGTATAATTATACATACAGTATTCCGCTGCGTATTTTGCATGTAATAAGCACGAGATTTCCTTCACTTCTTTGATAAATACGTCTTTTGTTAATACTAATTTAAGCGACTTGTGGAAACTTGCAAAAGCTGGGTTTATTCCTTTCACTTTACCATTTGAAATGGAAATAATTTGATTCGTTCGAAGCATATCTATAAAATTTTCGATAGTCTCTCCGTACATAAATCATTGTATTTTGTTATTTTACAAATATTATTAACACCAGAGATCAATGTTTGGAAAATATAATTTATTCATAATAAACTATATATTATATTTTAATTAGTTATATATAAATATAAAAACAACATAAAAGACATTTTGAAAGTTATTGGGGTTTTAATAAAATTTACCGAATAGATAATGAGGTTTAGCAATATTTATATGATCAGCGTTAACGTTGTGCAAGCAATATAATATAAAGAATAATTTTATTTTACCTTAGCGTCAGCGAGAATTAGTTGTTGTAATTTCCCTGACCCTTTTGCATTATTGTAAGTGACCTCTGCGGTTCGAAGTATAGTAACATGAATGGTCCATTCTTTCTGAGACTTCTTGAGCTGACTTATTTGGATGTGTTGAGTTTGGCCTTCATTACTGGTAGTCATATTTTTTGTAAATTAGATTAAAATATACATGTTAGTTTTGACCACTATTATAAAATATACTATAGCTTAGAAAATGAAATTATTAATTGTTGTTCCTTATAAGGTTTTAAATATTATTAACACATAATATAGTCTGAGTGGGAAAAAAATAAGTGCATGTTGAAGCAAAAAAAAAGTTATACAAAAATGAAAATTATAAATTAGAGAAATGAACATGAACGAATATACTTAATTATTTTGATAAATTAATTACCTTTAGATAGCTATTGTGACTTTGAAGTTAATTACATGTTTGTTGGTTGGAGGACTTCCTTGTACACCATATTTTTAGTGTATCTTTCATCTTCTTTAAATATTCCCTCTGATATTACTAGGACTTTGGTTGTTGTCATTGAAGTCCCTCATGATAAAGCAACATATAGCTTTCAATGAGAGAAAACGTGTTAGGTAGATAGATGCCTACATTAGGTATTGTTTATCCTTGTGATTTATTGATTGTCATTACAAAACATAGCCGCATTGGAAATTGCTTGCGTTTGAACTTGAATGGGAACCCCTCATCTTCTGTTGGAGATAACGATATTCTTGGCAAGAAAACATTTTTCCCTGCATGTTGACCCATTATTATCTTAGCATGAATTATATTACAATTAAAATCTTGACATACCATTCTTGTTCCGTTACATAGCCCATTAGTCGGAGAAATGGTGAGAAGATGGAAGATGTTCACTAGAAGAAATTACATCTTTAACGAAGGGATTTTCCTTCGTTAAAAAGCTGAAAACCTTCGTTATTGTATGCTAACGACGGGGAAAAATCCCTTCGTCACCCGTCGTTGAAGCCCTCTTCGCTAAAGGGTCACGACGGGATATACTACCCTTTGTTATAGAGTCTATAACGACGAAATATATTACTGTCGTTAATAGTTATGACGGTAATTATCACCGTCGTTACTATCAGTGACGGGGATATTTTCCCGTCGTTACCATCAGTGACGGGATACTTTCCCGTCGTTACCATTAGTTACGGGGATATTTTCCCGTCGTTATCATTAATTACGGGGATATTTTCCCGCCGTTGAAGACTAATTAATGACGGTTGGATACCGTCGTAAAAGTCTTCATAATAGATAATTAGTAACCCATTAACGATGGTGATTTCCCTTCGTTGATGAACAAAATACGATTTATAAAACCGTCATTGTAGACTACAAATTTTTAATATACATTAATAATAATTTTTTCATTCATAGGCAACTATCATATTATTCTCAACCTGACATTAAGATTCACAACACAAATATATTAAAAATACCCAATAATGAATAAAAAGAAAAATACAAATTCCATTCATTAATAACATCAATATATAAAATTCCACCATCCTCAAATATTCAATACTAATAACAAGAGTTAATATCCTAATTGTTCCAAAGAAAAATACATGAAACTATCTATAACAAATTAAAATAAAAGTTTGGGGAAGACACATTCTTTCATCTCTAATCATCGTCAAAAGAAGACTCGAGCTACCCCACATCTCCTAATCTTGCATGGATAGCCTGAAAATTTTAAAAAAAAAATCACATAATTAAGAAATATCAATTAAGCAAATATTATCTTATTAAGAAAAATTCATATTTTTTAGTACAAGTAGTCAATCACAAAAGTATATAAGAGATTTTACAAAAAATAATTACCTAGTCCTGCACATGTT
>BQKN01065936.1:190198-219204 GCA_022839385.1 Asparagus kiusianus | reverse complement strand
TAGGGCTCAGATACAGTTTTTTGAATTTTTAAGGGTTAAGCCATATGAGCCAAAGTTCAGGGGGCTGGGCCACATTGTCTATCCATTTTTGGGGCCTTAAAGCAATTTTCCCTTTTTTTTTGTACAAGGATTTTTCTCATTATACGGACAGTATGATATTGATGTGACCCTGTACGAGAACAAATTCAAAAATCCAGGCGAAATTTTTTCTCGCTTTTGGAAATGTCATGGGGGTTTTCCTGTAATTATTTTCCCAATTGAAGTTGGTGACTGGTCACTGAGCCCAACGGGCCCGGCGCTGCCGCCTCTTTCCCGTGCCAAAATGGGCCCACCCCCACGTTATTTGATTCCCTTCGACACCCATAATTTCATTTATTTACTCGTAAAAAAGTTCATTAATGGCCATACATGCGCCTAACAGTGATGCTAGCACTGCACACTCCCACTAAGAGGCTGTTTGGATGCCTTTAGGAAACTAGAGTTTTTATGACACAAAATAGAAAGTGGTTATCCACCTCATCACTTTCCATTCGAGTGTTTACATTGTTTGGTTAGGAATATTTGTGAATCCTAAAATAATAGTATTACATTGTTTGGATAGTATGATGTAAACTAGAGTATTTATGACACAAAATAAAAAATGGTTATCCACCTCACCACTTTCTACAAGGTTTTGACTTTTTTATTATTTTTTGGACACATTTTATGACAATGTGTAAGCTTTCCAACAAAATCACTCCTAATTTTGGTGATTTTGCTTTCGGTGACACCTCATCAAAAGGTGTAAGCTTTTCATGTAAAAGAGGATTTAAACAAACAATGTAAAGTGATGAAAGCAGACATTGGGACCCACTTTTTTACACTTTCCATCATTTTACATGGTAAAAACATACAACCAAACAGCCCCTAAATATTTTATACAGATTTATTTGAACGGGTATACATTTATACTTCAATAGAGGATTAAACTTGGCGGCTGGTCTCCAAATTATTGCTCAATTTGCCTCTCAAAATAATAGTTGGTGCATCTCTAATTTTAATCTATGGTAAAATATTTATCAATAAAATAAAGATTTATTTCAATACCTACGCGAACCAATTTGGAGCGAGCTTGTTATCACAATTATTACGTGTAATTTCCCCATTTCCAGACCCCATATTGCATTCAAAATTGGATTTATCCCAAAGATATATACACCACCGGGAAAAAAAAAAGAACGAAAGAAAGAAAAATATCGTATCCCCGACTAGAGCGGTCTGCTGCTCCTGCGGACCAGTTTAGTAGTCGCGCCAGCAGATGAGCATGGTGACACACCGGCGCATGATGTAGAACTTGGCCCGCTGCTCCTTTACGAGCTTCGCGCAGCGGCGGGTGAAGGAGGAGCTCGCGCCGGCGGATGGAGGCGGTCTGCGGCCGGAGCTGACGAACTCCGGCGAGCTCGACGCGCGCCTGAAGTGGGGCCCGCCACTGCTAATGGGTTGTTCTCTCCTGCCGCTGCTGCCGCTGGTTTTTTTGGAGATCTTCCATTTTTCGTCGGGGAAGAGATCCATTTGGGTCTGGAGAGAGTGAGAGAGGGATGAGAAGGAAATGATGAGGGGAAGATGGGGGAGAGCGTGGGATGGAGTGAAGTGGCCCTGGGTTTTTTTTTGATATTTATAGAGGAGATCAGCGAGTAAATAGTGAAAGTAATTTTGTGATTAGAGGGGTTAAAAGCAAAGACTAATGTATATATTTGCATATTTGTCCCTGGCACCTGTACTGATTTGGGACTTAGATTCTTGATTACTATTAGCTAGGTCTCTATAGTCGTACATGCAAGATGTTTGATTTTTTTAATATATATATTTTTGGTTGAGAAAATAAGTTGTTTGAAAATAGTCTATAATTAGCTTATTACTACATCGATCCAAACAGTCGGTTAATCATGATCATTGGATTAGCGCTAAATGTATATGGGTAATTATCAATTAACCTCAGTAAGCAACTCTGGTATCATGAATGTGATTTGTCCCCCTCTCTAGCTCCCCTACGTCTTTTGATAAAGTGATTTTTTTTTTTTTTTTTTACTTTTGATGCCCTCAAAATCAACTTCAAAATCTCTCTCTCTCTCTCTCTCTCTCATTTTGGGAGATTTATATGTATGTATAATACGTACCTCTTTTCTTTTCTGTTTTATTTCCCCCTTTTATTCTTGAATAGGTGGAACGAATATTTGGGTTCACTATTAAACGGTTTAGTTTAGAATTATTAACCATTTTTTTATTGAACACTGATATAAAAATTAATAACGCTGTATCTTATTTGGGTTTTTTAATGAACAAATTTTCAAAACAGCCCCAAAAAGATTTTTATTTTTCAAAATCGATCAATTTTTTGCCACGTGGGCTTAATGAAGTTCCTAAACAGTCGGGGTTGGCAACCCCAACTGTTTAGGAGGGTGTTAAACCCAAATTAGAACCATTAAACCTGAAATTTTCATGTTCTAAACAGTCGGGGTTGACAACCCCGACTGTTTAGGAACTTTATTAAGCACACGTGGCAAAAAGTGGATCGATTTTGATAAATAAAAAAAATTGGTCGATTTTAAAAAATAAAAAACTTTTTGGGGCTGTTTTGAAAATTTTCTCTTTTTCAATCTTATGCACTTAATTTTTTCATATTTTAAAATTAGTACCTCAAATCACTGAAATTGCTATCAGGTCTATGAAATCTTAAAATTATTTTTAATTTAGTCCTTCAAATCATTAAAATAATTATTAGTCTCCCAAATTCTTAAGTAGTTTTGGAATTAGTCCTTAATTTTCACAGTAATTGGGGGGTTTAATTTGAAAAGCTTTATAATAATTTGAGAATATATATGATAGTGTTTTTCATGATCTGGCGGAGAACTAAATTCCCTCTAGTTGGCACTCCAACGCGCGCTTGATGTAAATGGCTAGTTTCAAAACTACCTAATAATTGGGGTTTTAATTCACCTGATAAAAGCTTCAAGATCTGAGGGACTAAGTTCAAAATATGTTAGATGTGAGGAGCTTTGTGAATAAACATTATAATCGCCCTAAAAAAACGTTGTAGTCACCCTTTAGATTTTTATTAGTTAGAGGGTCAGATTCTATTCAAGGAACGGTTGAGCTGAAGCCCAGGCTCATGCAGTCAAACAAGGATTAACTAACTTAACGGATTAATTCCTTGATTGACTCTAGTATGGCCGTGATATTGATCGGCTCCAAAAACTTAATTTCACAAAAAAAAAAAAAAAAAAAAAAAACCACACGAACTTTGGAGTTAAATGAACGTAACCCTCCTTTTTTTGATCTTACATAATCGTCCCGATGCTTGAGGTTTCTCACTAACTCCCTTGAAGTTCAAACTCCTTTCATTTGACCTCCCTACAAGTAATTTGCAGATATCCTCCTGACAGTAGCGTAACCAGGATTATTTTTTGCCATGAGCGAAAAGTAAAGATGGTCACAAGCTATAAGTTCAATTTTCTTTCAGTTGACTATCTCTCACTTTCTCCTTCCCTAGACTCTCTCACTCTCTCCTTTCTTAGCTCTAAGTCTCGTTCTCGACCGCTACTCTGTCCAGGACCACCACCGCCACCACCTTGGGACCTGCCTACGAGACCACTCCTACCTTGTAAAAGAACAATTTCTTACCCTGTGTAGTTGCCCAGGGCAAGCCTCACCTGGCTCCGCCACTGCCTCCTGAGGGATAAAAATTCGAAATTTTAAAATTTTGGGAGGAAAGAAGTTGCTTGTAGATGACAAGTCACAAAATTTTTAATTGTCTGCAAGTTACAGATCATAATGGGGCAGATAAGATAAGGTTAAAATTCAATGGGGCTCTGTGATACGCCCGAAAATTCAAGGGTCATGTAAGATACATCAAACTTTAGGGGGGTTATATATAAGCAACACCCTCTTCATCACATATCTGGGGTTTACGTGGACTTAAGCCTAAAACTCACGTCCAAGTTTATTAATTAATCCACTAACAGTTGGTCCAGTGGGTCCGGACCAAGGACCAAGACTCCAAGTCGTGCCCCAAACCGCGTGTGCGAGCGGCACGTGCACGCTCCCCAAGGCGCCAAGATGCGAGCTTCATCTTCTCACGTCGTCCACAGTTACTCTTCTAGAAATTTGTAACCAACTCAAAATCATATCATACTCGTTTTAAAAGCACCGGTTTCAAAAAAAATTTCTATGGTTAATATTATCCTTAGATTTCTTTTGAATATTACATTGTTATCCTAATTTATTCTTATTATCATATCTTCTTTAAATTGGTAACTAAATTATTTATTCTATTCATAATGAGACTTAACATGTTATTGGATAAAAGAAATACATTTCATATAATTCAAATAATTTACTTATTTCAGTTTATAGAGAAATCTAAAAAACATATGCTAGCTAACACCTAAAAGTTTTTAGATTTTATAAAAAATATTCTCCATGTTTTTTAAGTTGCAAAAACACCCCTATAAATTTAAATTTTTATTAAAGCATTTTGAAAATTACAAATTTTTACTTATTTTAATTCAGTGAGAAATTTAAAAAACATATGCTAGCTAGAAACTGAAAGTTTTTTGACTTTGGAGAGAATATCTTGTAAGTTTAAAAAATTACAAAAATACCCCTACAAATTCAAAATTTATAAAAAACACCTTAAAATTTTCAAACCTATAAACACACTAAAAACCTACAAATAACACAAATAACCCACGAAAATTTATGGAATTTCCAATACGCACTCTGAACTTTTTACAAATTGCAAACAAAACCTTAAAAATTATAAAAATCCTAATAATTTCTAACCTAATAGTACATTGAAAATATAGGAATTAAAAATATCATCTACATAATTTATAGAAAACACCCTTAAAGTTTCAAAAATTATAAATAAACCTTTAAAATTTTAAATTTACAAAAAAAACCCCGAGAATTTCAAATTAATTAATTAGTAAATTGAAAGCATAGGAATTATAAATTATCTATAAATAATTAACAAACTGTAGAAAAGGCCTGTAAGTTTAAAAAATTCCAAAAAACCCCTAAAATTTATAATTTATAAAAAAACATCATGAGAATTTCTAACCTGTAGATACTAAAATGAATATGCAAAATTCTTAACAATCACTAGAAAATTAAATTTTTGTAAAAAATATCATACACCTTTTAAAAGTATAGGTTTAGAAAAAAACTTTTCATTGTCAATATTACACGTAACGTTTTTGAAAAGGACATAACTAATTGAAAATCTATTACATTTGAAATTTACAAAAAAAACACCATTAAAGTTTAGTACATTGTAAATTACCCCTCCAAAGTTTAAAATTTTTTAATAATTTTTGTAATTTCTTAATTTCAATGTAATGTTTAATAGTTTTGTGTATTTGTAAATTATAAAAGTTCAGAATATTTTTTACAATTTTTAAAACTTTTGAGGGTGTTTATTTTGTAGTTTTCTAATTTTTCATTATTTTTTAGTGTAATGCATTGATACGTCAATTAATGATAATATTGAAGAGTAAGTTGTACTTAAAATTATTAGACCATAGTTAAGTGTGCACATCACTATGCTTAGGCAGTATAGTTTATATATGTAAAAAAATCAGACAATCTATATAGTGGTTAAAAAGATTTTTGATTTTAATGTACTATCTTTTTATAAATTCTATTTAATGTGAACCCACTATATAAATATGACTGTGCTCATCATAATTTTAATATGTTTGATTGATTGACTATATACGTATATAGACTATAGATTACTTTACTTTCTCACATGAGCTTATATTTGGTGCTTAATATTTAAATAATTACTTTTAAATTTAATATAAAGAAAATCTCTAATAACATTTATTTATTTACCCACAACATAATACAATCTCAATTCGTTTTTTTTTTGCTTGAGATTTATTCCATAGTTACGCGTATCACATTAGTAACTAAAATAATAATTATTTATACTTAAATTAGGATGATTGTAGTTGGTCACTCATTATGGAATTTTCATCAAGATATATACCTTACTTTCTATAGCTATCTACACTACCCATGTATATTTTATAAATTAGTTCTTAATTTGACATATGAAATTATTTTCCCTTTGTAGAAATTTCTTCTTTGATTTTTGGACTACGTAATTACTATATCACCATTCTAGCGTAGAAAGGACCTCACTCTAAATGGCTTCAAACTAATATTTGAGTTAAAGTGAAGTATATACTGTAGGTGTAAATTTCTGATTTTCCCGAAAACAGGGAACTTCGTTTGTATTGATAAGAAAGCTTATTACAAACTAATAGTCAAAATGTTTACAACAGAAGCGGAGAGAATGCCCCCCTTGTTTAACGTGGGTTCCTCGGTAGCGATAGGACGCCTCGCTCGGTGCTCGTGCCGAGTCTGCTTCCCTTGGACGATCCGAACGAAGTTGCTGCCGGAGCTTCAGTACGCGGTAGAAGGTCCGGTGTGAGTGGGTTCGAGTCTACCCGAGAGCCTCAAGTCAGAGAGTTCTGACGAGTCTCTTCAAATGAGGGAGCCTTTAGCAAAAGAGCCAAGGTTCAACCTTTGGGAGATTAGCCAGCAGAATATGCAACAGCCAAAAAATCCCCCTTTTTGCTATTTCGGGCGAGGTTTTAGCAGTTTTGTTCTGAACTTCTTCGATAATGATTAAAGGTAATTTTTATTGCCTACAAAACCCCCTCCAAAGTTTTCAGACCTGAATCAGGCCGCATGGGGTCTGGAACACTTTGGATATGAAGACCCGTAAAGTGATCACCGCTCAGATGGAGTGAGGAGCCCTCCAACGAGCTCGGTGAAGTTGACCTCTTCACTCGCAGCTGATAATCGCATTCTAGGATTTTGAGCAAACCCTCAGCTATCAACGGACTTGATTTGTCTTTACCAACTGCCGTTTGAGTTGGACTAGCCATGCTCTTGCCTTTAGCATGGTAAGTTGTCGAGGAGTTTCTTTTAGGCTCAATGCTAAAATTTCTCCTCTATCCTTAGCCTTTCGAGGCGTTTAGATTAAGATTGTAGGGAGCAGTTTAACCTCGTATACCAGTCGGAGGGTAGGAGCAGTTTAGACTCATGCACCAGTTGGAGTAAAGAGGAAAAGCTTGTCTTCTCTTGGGGTCAAAGACGAACCCAATCTGTCTTCTCTTGGGGCAAAGACGAATCCGAAAATAGTAGCACATCGCATGGTAGGCCACTATCAAACAACAACGCTTTTTGCGGGAAAGACGATGCTGGGGGAATCAAATCGTTCAGGGACGTATGAGTGTGACGATTGATTGTTATAGGAGCCATCGCACGGTAGGCTACTACCCATCGATTATTCTAAGGATATTAGAATGCTCGGGAAGGATCAGGTCATTCAGGGACGTATGAGTGTGACGACTGATCGGACAATGCCATTTGCGGGAATGACAGTGTCGGCTATCAGAGGTAATCGTTAACATGATAAGAATTGTCGCGATCTGAGCGACTTTGAGGACCTACCATCCTTTTGAAGAGGATTGGTAAGTTGATTTTTTGTCAGAGGTGTAGTGTTAATCTGACAGTGGGAGTCTGTTGCGATTTGAGCAACTATGTGGACTTACCATCCTATTGAAGAGGACTGGTAAGCTGATTTGTCAGAGGTGACTGTTAACGTGACAGATTTGGGGGTCCCGTCATCCTATTGAGGAGGATTGGCGGGGATTGTGGCTTTGGTCCTAACTATCTGAAGGTTTGACCAAGTAAGAGGTGATGCAGCCCGACTGAACTGCTAGGCTCGCCTGATTTGAGCGGTTCGCCTGTACTGGAAACCTGGCTCAAGAAACGGCGCTCGCCTAAACTGTTAGGCTGGCGGATTTGAGCGGTTCGCCCGTACTGGGAACCTGGCTCGAGAAGTGGAACTCGCCTAAATAGTTAGGTTCGCCTGACTTGAGCGGTTCGCCCGTACTGGGAACCTGGCTCAAGAAGCGGCGCTCGCCTAAACTGTTAGGCTGGCTGATTTGAGCGGTTCGCCCGTACTGGGAACCTGGCTCAAGAAGTGGAAGTGTAGGGAATAGTTTAGCCTCTTATACCGGTTGGAGGATCAGAAGAAGCAGTTTATACTCGTGTACTCGTCGGAGTGTTAAGGGAGCAGTTTAAACTCATACACCAGTTGGAGTAAAGAAGAACTATCAGAGGTGATTGTTAACGTGATAGCTTTGTAGGCCCGCTATCCTATTAAAGAGGATCGACGGGAGATTGTCAGAGGTGTAGTGTTAACTTGATAAGATTGTCGCGATTGGAGCGACTATGTGGGCCCGCCGTCCTATTGAAGAGGATCAACGAGGGAAATTTGGAGGATATGGGGGATCGGTCCCCACTACCAAGGCATCTTGGTCGTCATCTCCTCGAAATTCATGCGGCTCTTCGTCGTCCAATAGCTTGAGCATGCTCTTGACTCGTTCTCCTTGGCGGAGTAAGTCTTTCCATGAGCGAGCTTCAACAACGCCCATGCTGGATAGGATGTCGATGGAGAGATTGTTCCGGCACGTCTCGATGAGTGTGGCCTCAGAAACCCGTTCACAGGAATGTAGCGATCGGTTTCTGAATCTCTTGACAAAGCTGCTTACAGACTCTGTCTTCCTCTGCTTCACAGTCAGCAGGGTGGCCATAGATACTTCTGTGTCATCGTCGAAGAATCTGGCCACAAAGAGCCTTTCCATGTCCTTCCAGCAGGAGATGGACCCAGGCTCCAATCTGCGAAACCATTCAAAAGCGACCCCCTTGAGGGTACCAATGAACAGTCGCGTCATAATGGGATCGTTTCCCACTATGTGTCCAGTTTGCGCCTGGAAGTAGAAAATGTGCTGGGTAGGAGAACCCTTGCCATTGAACTGCAGGAGGTCCAGCGGCTCGAACTTTGCCGGGTAGGAGACCGCATCCCATTCAATTGGATACGGTTTGACAACCCCCAGCTTGTTCACATGCTTCTGGAGCTTCAAGGCGTCGAGTTGACTTTGGAGATCGTCAAATCTCTTATCTCTTGGGTTATGGCCCAAAGACGACGCTCCTCTAGATGACTCGGATGAGGAGTGAGAAGGAGTAGGGACCCGCTCTTTGTGTTTCGAGGATTTATGCGAAGCCCGCGAAGTCCTCTCTCTCTTCCTCTTCTTCTCGCTCAGGAGCTGCTCCAACATCTCCTTCAAGGAGTCGATGGTTGCTTGTTGCTCATCGAGTCTCCTGGACATTTCATCAGGGATGTCGGTCATGTGCACACTCGCGTGCCTGCCTCCAATTGAGCTTGAAGTCTGTGACGTCGCTGTTGCCGAGCAATCGTCGTCGTTGTTGTCAGAGACGGACGTCAGACCCGTGCAGGCAAACGGGGTGGCCACCCCTATTTGGGCGTGAGCGTGTTGGTGAGGTTCAGGCTGGCGAGGTTCGCCCGTCAGGCGAGATCGGTACAGTGTGCCCGCGCCTGTCGGCGAGCTGTTGCTTCGCCTTTCTGGCGATCTTGGGCCGTCAGGCGAGCTTGGTGAAGTCCGCTTGTTTGACGAAGCCCTCTTGAACTGCAGAGTTGGCCAGGTGCCCTTGGTTCGCCAAAATCGAGCACCTTGCTCACGGAGTGGGGCTCGCCTAAACTGCTAGGCTCGCCCGATTTGAGCGGTTCGCCAAAACTGGGAACCTGGCTCAAAAAGTAGGGCTCGCCTAAACCGTTAGGCTCGCCTGATTTGAGCGGTTCGTCAAAACTGGGAACATGGCTCAAAGAGATGGGCTCGCCTAAACTGCTAGGCTCACCCGATTTGAGCGGTTCGCCAAAAATGGGAACCTGGCTCAAGAGGTTGATTCCTCTCAGGCCTGAATAATAATTCAGGCTGTCGTGGGCGATGAGGGATTGTGCCTCGAGACGAGCGAGAGCTTTTCGTCGTCGTTGTTTGGATCTTTTTGAACGAGGAGCGTTCATGTCGATAGCGGAAGCGTAGTCTGCGCCGACACGAACAGTTGATTCCTTTTGCACAGGGGTCTGCGAGGATCGTTCATCGACCTATTCAGCAGCCCCTAGACCTGCATTCTTGAACCTCGGCTCGTCCTCAACTGGTTTGGGGGGAAAAGGACCCCCTGCCTCGGCTTGGGTAGATCCCTCAGGCTTGGTTGCCTTGGCCTCTTGGGGCTGGGTCACCCGCACGACTCTGCAGTTATTGCGAGATGTATTGCCGCCAGAAGAGGACGATTGTAAGTACCTCTCGAACTTGCTCACAAGGGACTCAACAGTAGTCCCCGCAGCAACTTCGTCAAACTGCGCCACCACCAATTCATCTTAATGAACGGATTCTCCCACTGTGGTCGCCATCTTCTGTAGGTGTAAATTTCTGATTTTCCCGAAAACAGAGAACTTCGTTTGTATTGATAAGAAAGCTTATTACAAACTAATAGTCAAAATATTTACAACAGAAGCGGAGGGAATGCCCTCCTTGTTTAACGTGGGTTCCTCGGTAGCGATAGGACGCCTCGCTCGGTACTCGTGCCGAGTCTGCTTCCCTTGGACGATCCGAACGAAGTTGCTGCCGGAGCTTCAGTACGCAGTAGAAGGTCCGGTGTGAGTGGGTTCGAGTCTACCCGAGAGCCTCAAGTCAGAGAGTTCCGTCGAGTCTCTTCAAATGAGGGAGCCTTTAGCAAAAGAGCCAAGGTTCAACCTTTGGGAGATTAGCCAGCAGAATATGCAACAGCCTAAAAATCCCCCTTTTTGCTATTTCGGGCGAGGTTTTAGCAGTTTTGTTCTGAATTTCTTCGATAAGGATTAAATGCAATTTTTATTGCCTACATATACTATTACAACTATGTGTATATATATATTTTTTAAAAATCATGCTAACACTTTTAAAACAGAAGAGAATATTCTAACATTTGATATTATAAAAACTAATTATAGCCAATTAAGTGATTAGCAAAAGAAACTTACATCAGAAAAGTATGAATAATTAGATAAAGAGGAAAGATAATGCACTGCCAACAGTACTATAAATAGTAAACTATAATGTAAAGTTAATCTATTTTGTGGAGCCTAACTACTGACTATAAGAATCAAGGTTTTCATATATATATTTTATAATTTATTAAAAATGGTCATATATTCTTACATAATAAAATTGATTTAATATTGAATAATAATATCATTGTAATAATATCCTTATTAGGAAAAATTCTTCATGAACCAATATGTTCTTTGCGATATATAAGCTATGCACTCTAAATTCTTGTGTCTTTTATAGAGACAAAAAATTGAATACGAGTCACTAATATGTTGCTCTCGCAATAGCAAAATCCACTTAGTAGATGTGTATATTCCAGATGAGTTATGTGTCCTATATACAATACAATTTCCCTAAGCAAGTGAGTTATATAGCATTTTTCATCCACATCATTTAGGGTAAGATTTGATAGGGGCCCTGCATAAAAAATTTATATTTAGAGCACATGGTGAAATATATCATAATCTCCATGCTCTAATTTCACATAATTTCCCTGCTCTAATTTCGCAGAAAATAATTATTCATACTTTTAGTTTTACTTCTATGATACATAGAATGAGCTATAAAATTGAATGAGAATATTAGATAATATAAATATGAGCGAAAAAACAACTAAAAGTTATCGTGAATATGAGTCAAACCACAACTAAATTTTTAATGGACAAATTGCAAGTAAATTTATATGCAAAATTCATTTGTGAATTGAATGATCACTCATCTTTTAAAGACTTCAAGATACTAATAAATAGAGATGTTGTACTAGATTAATGTGTTTATAACTCACAAATAGTAGATCACGTGGCCACAATTTGGATTGAAGGAAACAATGACAACATTTTATTTGAGAGGGATTATTGAGTTGATGATCAATCCCACAAAAAAGTTTATTTTTTATTTTAACTCTATTTTTATTAATTTAAATAATTATGATATTCAACCACGTGCATTGCACGTGCATCTCAACCAGTTAATTAAAAAACGTACCTCGCTGAGGTCACCTCCTCTGCATGTGTCCGCGTACCTGCACGCACGCTACAAGTTTAATTCATCAAAGCTTTAGGTGCTGTTTGGTTGTTTTCCGAAAAAACGGGAAATGGAAAACTCACATTTCAACTCATTTTAAGAGATTTCAAGACATTTTCCGTATTTATTATTTTTTGTTTGTTTCGCAATGAAAATCATTGTCACGTCACCGCCACGTCACATAAGAAATAAATCCAGACGCAATAGTAAAAGTGTTTCGATTTCCATTTCTTGTGTTTGTTAGAACATAAAAAAAGAAAATGAAAACCAGTCGCAATAGTAACAATGTTTTCAGCAATTAAATAATCTATTTTATTCACAGTCATTGTTTCAACAATGCTTTTAGTAATTAAAAATTCATTGAAATGACATTTCCAAGTGTTTTGAGAGGCTTTTGGTGTGAAAACACTTTTCTCAAAAATCTGACGTGACATCCTACGTGACACCCTCATTTTTTTAAATCACAAAACGAAACAAACATGTGATTTGAAAATCGGTTGAAACAAAATTTTAAAGTAACAGGGGGGATTTTTTGAAATCTGACGTGGCGGGGGTTTTCCTCAATTTTTTAAGCAAACAAGCATCCCCTTAGCTAACATCAAATTTTTGGCACGGGTTGGTCTAGAAAGAAAGTAGTACCTAATTAATTTGACAACAAACAAAGCAAAAAAAATAAGGTGAGCAGCTACCAAGTCGTCGAGACATTGATGAGCCTCATTCTTTTGTCGAAACAGATCGTATACAGCTAGGATCTAACAAAATCATATATAAAGTAAAGCGACATATAGTCACCTTTAATTTCTATTATCACAACGTTCAATATCAGCGCAACCGTTATTTGAATGATCAAAGCATTTTATTATAATTACGTACTATGACAATAACAAAACCTTTAAACAAGTTTATTCATAGAGAGACCTGACTAGATTTTGTGATGATTATCGGTGACCTAACGTAATCCTCTGCTTTATTCCGTCTCGAGACAGATAGCGGTGCAAGTATAAGCGAAACTCAAAATGATAGGGTGTTGATTCGAAGGCTAACATATTTCATTGGAACGGTTTATTAAGGAAAAAATTTGCAAAATAGTCCGTTTTTGCTAATTATTTAGCAAAATAGACCGTTTTGCTAAATAATTAGCAAAATAGACCTCTTTTTGGCCAATTGGCCAAAAAGAGGTCTATTTTGCAAAACAGCTCAGAAAACATATGGGACTAGTAGTCCCGTATGTTTTAATCACGGATTAGTGAACTCAGAAAATTTCACAAAACATTAAGATGAACTCAGAAAATTAACATACGAGACTATTAGTCCCGTATGTTTTCTGAGTCACTAATCCGTGATTAAGTTGGCTATAAACATACGGGATTAGTAGTCCCGTATGTTTTCTGAGTCTTATTTTTCAAAATCGACCTTTTAAAAAAAAAAAGGTCTATTTTGCTACTTATTTAGCAAAACGGTCTATTTTGCTAAATAATTAGCAAAAACAGATTATTTTGTAAAATTTCCCGCTTTATAATTACCCCATGAATTTTTTTCTACAGGACCCTTACTTTTTTATTAATTAATTCGTTTCAATTGTTTGCCGCAGGAGTACTATCGCTTTCTGAAAGAATGGGACCCAGACGCTAAGTTAGGTCGCTTGTCCAACCAAACTTCCTTCAGTACGCTTGAAAGAAGCCAAGATTCCTTTCATCTTGAATGCGCCTTCTCCCTCTTCAAGTGTGATTCCTGAGATAACATTTATATAGGCTAGGGTTTCTAGGTGCAGGAAAATAGTAGCGGTCGAGTTTTGGGAAAGTCACCAGAAAATGGTTAAAATTTCCCTTGAAGAGAATATATAGAGAGCGAGAAACTTTTTAGAGAGAGGAAGAGCAGGAAAATAGTGGGGATACAGGTATTTAAATCCATCGGAAAAATAGCGGAGAGTTTACTACTTTTATCGCAATAATTAATTGTTTGGCGTATGATAACGATTTGTTCGGGTGCAAACTAGGAACTATCGTAATTCGTATATGAGGTATGGTGATTGTTATATTTATAATGAATCACAATAGTCAGCAGACAATCAACAACGATGATCAAAAAATGATAATCTCCCTACTACATTTTTACAGCAGAGAGAAGCCAAAATTGAGATTCTCATGCACCATATGGCCGGATCATGTAAAACACAAATCACTTAAATGAAAATGTAGCTTCTACCGAATTTCTATAATAGAATGGCACAGAGAATAATTGGACAATCATCATGCTAAAAAAACAGCACTAACAAATATTATGGAAGGATTATTTTTCATAAGAGGGATATATAATTGACCTTAAATGCATTGCAATGCTTAGTGATGCATTTCAGCCAAAAAAGAAAAAGAAGAAGGTAATCGAATCTGAAGGAGACAATGAAACGAAATGGGATTGGAAGATTGAGATACGAAAGTGAAAAAAAAAAAAAAAAAACCCGGAGCATATCCGAGTTAAAAAATTAAGTAAGGGGGCCCACGACACAGTCAACAGTCAATATGAACACGAAGAAAGTGACGCCCACAAGCAACCCAGTAAGCGGTGGGCCCCATTTACGGAGGCGGCTACGATTGAAGGCGCTGGGGCCCACCACACGCTTAGCCGATACGCTAGCAGGGGCGGTTCATTGGGCCCGATAAGGCCCATGCCACCGCGTCAGAGAGAAAAGCCCAAACCCACCCATCACTGTTTGTTCCCGGTGTTGCAGCTCTCGCCGGGGATGCCATGACTCTTATCATTGGTGTGATCTTCACGTGTAGGTATCTGGGTAGACCGAGTCCGGACAACTTGATCCTACGGCTGTGAGCTGCCCATGCTGCCGTGTCCCAATCATAGGTTGTGATGAAAGTCAGTACTCTGCTGGACATTAAGGGGCTCTGTGGATCGGTTTTTTGGATCGGTAAAAGGGAGGAAAACTGCAAAAAATGTCAGTGATTTTGGGAGAAAACTGTAAAAAAACTAACATTTTGACAGCTTTCTCCCTCATTTCCCCTTCCAAAAATCGGAACCAAACAGCCCCTAATTTATAGAGGCTTTCACCCAATCACCTCCATGGGAAACATCAACCTCTCATTAAAAGCGATTAAGAGCTATTAATGACCCTAGTTAAATCTCATTAAGGGTCCACTAATAGCCGCCTAATGATCGTTGTTATCTTAGTTTAATACATGAATATTTGGTTGATTTGGTCAATCTTGCTAATGGTTATGCTATGTTTTGGTCCAATAACAATCTTGCTAATAGTTATGCTACGTTTCTCACAGCACCGGGTAACGTCAATTAGGCAAAAAATAAAAAAAAAAACGTTTGGGGGAGAGAATTCATTGTTTATAACTAAAATTAAATGAGTAGAATATGAGAAACCCATGAAAAAGACAAGGAGACAACGAAGTAAGAAGGCCCATGATATTAAGCGCTCGGATATTGTTAGAATAATATGCATGGCTTGCAAAACAAAAGCACTGCAAAACCCCTAGGCTCACTTTTCAGCTAAAAATTGTTGTACTTGAATGATTAGTTGCTAAATAGAAAATATATTAGAAAGATGATCCTTAATGGAGATTGGGTGAGGTAAATTAGCGTAAAAACTTAGCTCAAATAAGGACTCAGATGGTTGATCGTAATAAAAAACAATTTAAAAGATAATTCATGTATAAACTGATAATTAAAGATGGTTTCTGTAAATAACCCGATTATTTTTGGAGGTGGTTTTCAGAAGAAAAAAAAAACTCTCTTGAATTTCTCAACACCCCCGATTTTTTTGAGGCTTGCTCACAAGGTCCTTAAAAATATATTCGTTGTAGAAAAGGCCTACAGGCTATTCTGCTTGACGAGGCCCAGTTTCAGCCCAGCACGAGGACGAACGCAAGTGTTTCAGGGTTTAGGAGGAAACACGAAGAAAAGCTCTCGCTGTCGTCGTCCTAAAAAACAACACCACCATTTTTTTCCCCTCGAAGCAAAGACGCAGAAAGAGAACACAGAAGCATCAACAGCGATGCCCTCGATCCCGCGCCAATCAGACTACTGGAGATTTTCCCCGGATACCCCCATCGTCATCGACAATGGCGGCTCCCATTTCCGTATCGGGTAAAATTTCCCCCTAAAACCCTAACCCTAACCCTAATTTCAAAATGTCGCCATTTCTTCTCTTTTTTGACCTAATTGCCGTCTCTCATTCGATTCCGAAGGTGGGCGGGAGAGTCCGATCCTCGAATCACTTTTCGCAACGTTGTGCAGAGGCCTCGCCATAGATCGACAGGTATTTTTAGCCGAAATTTTGTAGAAATTTGTTGAAAGTTTTGGTTTTTTTATATTTTTTTATTGGATGCAGGTGATACTGTTACTATTGTTGGAGACCATCACGATCCAGCGAACCTGAAGTATTTTGACTGTACGAGGACGTCCTATCGTTCTCCGTTTGACAACAATGTCGTTTACCAGTATGAGATCATGGAATATGTGAGTTTGGATTTTTGAATTTTGTGGTTTTCTGTTATTTTATCATGTTTTATTTACCCTTATTCGCCAGTGGAAAATGTTTAGAAGAACAATAGGAAAACATGACCCTGTGATGGTTTAGCTTTTTGAAACCATTTGAGACTTGTTCATGTATATTGTGAAATTTGACTAATGATACTCACATGTTGTATGTCATTCGTGCACGGAGGTATCAATTTTAGCATTAAGCTTATTGATCTCATCCGGTGCACAAATGGACCATTCGGTCATAGTTTTCCCATCAGGTGATGTTACATGCACGGGGAGAAAAACCTCAACAAGCAGGAGAAAATAAGACGTATGAATATAGAAGGAGGTGCACATAATGTAATTTCTTTTTTTATACTTGAAGGTCTCCATAGTAATGTGGGGGAAAAACTCTTAGTTCCAAAATAGATTTTTGTGACATTGCACAGGGGTATATATTTCATCTCCAAACTTTTTGTAATAATACACGGTGACAGAAGTATCTTCGTCATGAAATGTTACCTTAGTAGTAGTTAATATTTCAGGAAAAAAGGAAAAACATGTAGCTGGTGAGACCTAGCTCACTGATAAAGGGTAGGATGGATAGAGGTTCTAGGTTCAAGATCATGATATGCTCTCTGTGAAAAAAAATCATTCTGAAAAAAAAACCCACTCATATTGTGATAATTCTGTCTTAATTTTTTAAAAAAATTATCTTATATTAGGCTTTACAAAGATTTCGTTATGTTACAACTCATTAGGAATTAATTAGAATTTAGTCTCTGATTTCTTAAATTATTCAAGACTTCATCTTAATATTAGATTTTATACAGACGTGCCTCTGTTACAACTTACAACTTTAGGAAATAGGTGATCTTTTTCGGGACTAAAATAGATGGTTTTCTATTTATTTTGGAATACATGAGATTTTCAAAGGGCTAATAAATGATACCCTTCCTTTTGGCACGGGTTTGATCTTCTATCCCTGCAAAATGTGCTTCGTACCCTAGAAATCAGTGGGCATTTTCTATTAGTTAGATCGATAAGAATACACTATGTACCAGAAGATACGGGAGGTTATTAGGTAGAAGGCAGCATATTTAAGCCTAATCTTCGCACCTTTATTTCATGTTCCTACAGTTTGAAGAGAGATGTATATAAGAAAGAATAATTAGTTGTAATCCATAAGAAACCACTATGTACAGAGGAGGTTATTAATTATAATCCATAAGAATCCATTGTGTACCAGAAGACACCAGAGGTTATTAGGTAGAAGAAGATGGCATATTTAAACCTAATATTTGCACCTTTATTTAATGTTCCTACAGTTTAAAGAGAGATGTATATAAGAAAGAATAATTTTAGCTTCAAGTATTTGAAAATTTTTAGTTTACAAAGATCTAAACATTTAATGCAATTTAATCATCTTAAGGTGCACTTGTAGAGTTTAGTTCAGTGACGGAGCTAGGAATTTCAGCAAGAGGGGTCCGCAAAGTAATTAAACACCACAACGTATAATTTTTTAAGCACAACTGATTAGCATCTAGCATCATTAGTTCGTTACATAACAAGACCTTCAAAATCCTATTTCCAATTATAATATGGTGTTTACAATAGCATTCCAACTCAATTAACGTGTACATTAACTGATACATGAGCATCCATCTTTTATTCAATAGTCTTTATTAAATGGGTTAATTATGGATAGACCCCCTTGGAGTATCGCCCAATCGTGGATAGACCCCAATAGTTCTATTGGTGTGGATAAACTCCAAATTACTAATTTTATGAATACTTGAAAGAGTAGGAAAAAAAAATCATTGAGGTGGTCTATCGCACTTTCGCAAAATACTACAAGGAGTAGTATCTACACAATTAAAAACTGTAAGGTATATTTGGAACTAGGCGCTACTACAAGGGGTTTATCTGCAATTAACCCTTAGTAAACCCTAAAGTTACATACTTGCATTACTATTGATTGTTCTTCTCTAGCATTGTTCGCTAGCCATAGAGAGCTAGAGATAAAACAAGAAATGGAAGAGTTTTCTCAAGTTAGGTATCTATGCATTTCATCTCCATCTAAATATAATTATTAGTTAAACATCCATACTACTTGGTTTTTTCTTATATTCTGTGAGGCAGAACCTCTATTCTGTCTTAGCTCCACTATGAGCCATGTGAACAAGCTGTAGGAGAGCTGAAGAAGAACTCATACGGACTGATCCACAAAAAGAAATCTGAAAGAAAGGGTCTCTTTGTTTATTGTTAATTGGGTTCTTTTGTAGTCCTTGTTTTCTATAGGGTCTCGCTGCAAATGTGTTAGTCATATACTCATATGTTGGATTGTAGCCATGTGGTGAATCATTTAAGTAACTGTGTAGGATGATGCCATGTGGTTAGGTAGTTTGTTGAACGTTACAACGATCTGAAGGAATAGGAGCTTACTGTTCATCTCCTTCCTCAATCAAGAATTGAAATAAAGAAACCCAATTTCTTTCACAATTTCTTATCCCTCTTCCTAATTTCCCTATTTCTCACCGTCAACCTTTAATCTAGAAGTGGAAAGGCTCTTTCTCATGGATGGTAGTGGAGCTAAGAGAGTAATAGAGGTTCTCAGGCCTACATATTCCAAGGGGGTGCCATGGTCCATTTGGCCTCAATATAGCTCCGCCCTTCTTTTAGTCGTCGGTGGACTTATGCAAACATGAGGGCTATGTTTGTCTACTTTAGCCCTGTGATTCCAAGAGGTCAAAGACACAGTTAATTATTGCATGGGGTCCCTCGGAAATATTTTCTGTCCATCATGAAGAGATAGCGTGCTGCCTGGTTTCTCTTATTAGTTACTGTGGCCAAACCCCTTTCTTGAAGGGTACAGGACGGTTGTCCTGTATATGTGGACGGCACATCCATAACTTTTTATGGTTTTTAATACACACGGGTTATCCAGGCCATTCTCTTTGCATATAGCATTTATATAATAGAGACAGTCAAAACCTTGTAATGTCCTGTCCTTACACACCAATAAGTAGAAAAATATTACCCAACATGGTTTTTTGCTATAAGGAAAAAGGAAATGACTCCCAATTTACAGAAAACTCTCTCTATTTTTGTAGTTAATAGCAGAGTACACCAAGTAGCATGCTGTGACAAGAGACCTACTGCACAATGTTCAAATCTCATTGGAAAATAGAAAATATACCCCTTGGTAGCTCAAGATATACTGTGGATGGCAGCTAGACTTTGCCTTTGTTTATTCAGTCAGTTGCAGGTTAACGATAATCTATCGCAGGACTTGACTAGACTATGTTTTACAAATAGGAAGTGCTGATAAAGTAATTAGTTACTTTTGTAAGATCTGAAATCCATGATCAATTGTGATACCATGCACTTGTTAACTGAAGGCAACAACACACTGTAGATTCTGAGGTCTTGTAGGGGATTATTTAGATCAGTAAACACGTTCCCTCCTTCCGATATGTTGTTTATTCTACTTGGTTATTGAATTAGTAACCAATGCGATTCAATCACAAATGGGTGATACTCATAGTTTGATTATTGTATATTGGTTTGTGGATTTATGTCCAGTCTTGGGATGTCAATCTGTCAACGTATATGTCTAGTCTTCTGCTTCTGCATTCTTTCCCTCATTAATTCTCATATATTGTGTTCTTGAGGTGTCATCTTTTCAACTCTTTGTTTGCTTCTTCATATCTTCTCTTTGACATACTAATTTCTGTTCTAGGTTCTTGATTACGCTTTAGATCGGTTGGGGGCAGATTTAAAGGTACGTACACAGGTACAGATTGACAAGTTTTCTTTTACTTTGGCATCTCATACTGTGGGCTTACTTTTCTTAACAAGGCATCAACCTGATGTCAACCTTAACATAAATGATGCATGCTTGACTGAAAGATATCTTACGCAATTTGATGCCTACATTGTGTGTGCTTTGACACATTTCTGTGTCTGCTTGTGCATATGCATAAATATTTAATTTACTTAGAACATTGATCTTATTAGCAAATAACCATGCGTGTATGTGTGTGCATAGACGCCTTTCTATCTACCTACATGTTCCTTCTTCATTTCCATAGGAAACATAATTGTCGACCTGATTGCTAATTTCTTTTTAGATTTTGCATAAATGAACGTGAGTATGTGTGCATGTATATATGTATGTATGTACAATGAGTCAATGACCGCTACCCTATATAGAACTTCATACTACTCTTCTGAAAATGACATTGTTGAAGATGTATTATAGACTAACACTTTCATAGTAACTGTTCAAACCAAAACTTTCTGTTTCAACCTTGCTTTATTCTGAGTCCGTGATTTGGAGTTTTAGTGGTTATGAAACTGATAAATTTGCACTATATACTAAACTTGAGGGCAGAACAGGTTGACCATCCCATTCTGATGACAGAATGCATATGCAACCCTATATCATCGCGCAGTAAAATGGCGGAGCTTCTATTTGAGACTTATGGCATACCATCCATAGGTACAATTTTTTGCCTACTATCTTCTTGAAGTCAATTCTATTAAGTTGTGGTTGAATTGTGTATCTATTCTATATTCTTAAGGCAAGGTGAAACATGTTATAATGGTTTCTTATTATTTCTGTCATCTGTTTTTGAAACTCTTTTGTTTCAGCTTTTGGTGTCGATGCTGCATTCAGCTACAAGTTAAATCAGCAACTTGGGGTTTGCAATGAAGATGGCCTTGTCGTTTGTTCGGGACTGACAACAAGCCATGTCATCCCTGTAAGTCTCATGTCATGCGTCAGGCAAGCAAGTTTGATAATCTAATGACCTGCAAATCAGCTTGCTTTGGTAGGCATGCTATTCCGATATGCAAACAAGCTAGTGCAGATGATACTGAAAGACGCCTTTATTAGGAAAGGAGATCAGTAACTATTTGGAGAGCTAGTGAAATGAATTATTTAAAATAGACATATTTGCTAGGTCTTTAGAGATGTGATAAAGTTCTGTTGGATCGATAGCCATCTTCAAGGACATTGTTATATCAGATAATGGGATTCAGCTCCATGAGTGTTTTCCTAGTTACACAACTCTGTTAGAGTTATCTCCTTTGGACTGTTTACATTTAACCATAACAGTTTAAGAGTGATGCTTCTCATATTTTCTGCATTTTGGAGACTGTTTAATGCCGTCTAATTTTCATTTGATCGCCTAGGCATATTATTGATGTTTATCTGTTGTTATCATGCAGTTTCTATCAGGGGAGCCTGTGATTGATGCATGTTGCAGAACAAATATTGGTGGATATCATGTAACTGATTATTTGAAGCAGCTTCTTTCTCTTAAGTATCCTAATCATGCGTATGTGCTTTTTGATCCCGTTTATTTTTAAAGTAAAGAGTTGAAGCTTGTCCCTTTTATTCTATCACGAGGCTTGTTTAAATGCACTTCTGCAGATCTAGCATCTCATGGGAAAAAGCTGAGGAGCTGAAAAGGGAACATTGCTATGTAGCTTCTGATTATCAGTCAGAATTGCAATTGTTCCAGGTTGGCTTCTTATTTTTTTGCTTCAAAATTTATTGCGGCAATTACATTCTCTAATTGAATACTTGCAACCTAAACTATTTTTCAATCGTCTCCTGTGGGAATAGTTTTACTCTGATTTACTTTTGTCCTCTTTCTGTGCTTTTTCATGACTAATATTGCTTTCATCGAGGTACTTGGACTTGGGCAGAATTTTACTTTTCATTGCTTCTCCGGAGCTTCTTATTATCTACTCCTAACCTTTTCAAATTGAGTTCCTTGCAAATATAGTCAGCCTTTCCGCTAGTTTAAACCAGACAGCAACAGCTGATTCATGCATGTGCAATGCCGCTTATGTAAGCTGCTTCAGTGTCCTTGGCATTGCATGTTGTGTGTTGAAGAGTTTGCTTTTGGGCCTGTTGCTACTGGAAGATAACTTCTTTCTATCCTGTTTCCAAGAGTCACTTGAGTGTTCCTGGTTTTTTTCGTTAGCTCGAGGAAGCTTCTCTTTTAGGGAACATCCAAGTGCTGATACCGAACTTTGGTGGTGAGATTGGGCTATTGAGGAAAGGAAGGTAGATTTGGAGACAGGTTTTCATATTCATTTGACAATGTTGTGCAAGACAATTTGACTGCTAAGTTCATTTCTGAGAAGGTTGATGGGGTGGGGAGATAGGAGTAAGGAGGAGATTTGGAAGCCTCGTCTCTTATTTGTAAATAGCTCTAAAACATATTCCCTTTGTTCTAATTTGTCTTTGATAAAATTTTCGCAGTACCATGCTCAGTACTGTAAGATACTGGGTGTGCCTAATTTATTCCTACTTAATTTTAGCCTTTTCAGCCTGTTATTTGAAACAATTTGAAGTTCCCTTTCTCACCTTACATGCCACTCTTTTGGTTATTCTTCTGCACTCAAGGGACCATCAAACGTTTCTTTCACATGTCTGGAAGCATTTGATAAATGATTAAATGATGACCAAGAACTTCAGTTGCTTCCTGCATTTTGCTACTGTATTTCGCTTCATTCTTGGATATCTCTTATCTTTGTCCAAAAATTGAAGTTTAAGATATCATGCAAAACAGATCAGTGATTCACACCGATGGAAAGGGTTTTGTTCCTTTGGAAATTTGTTGCTGTTATCATTTCCCTATTGTGGATAACTAGATCTGGATTACTGTCAAGTAGACTGCATAATGTGCCCGGAGATTGCTCGATAGTCGTTTACTGTCTTAACTATTGTTGGCGTGTATGACTGTATCAGGTAAAGACCCTAACAATCTGCCTTCTTAGGTATTAGACAAAATTTCATCTCTCTTAGCATTCTTTCCTTTCTTATTTCTTTTCTGTTTTTCTTATATTCTTTTAGTGGACATTGCTAGGTAGAACAGTTTCTGCTAGTTTGAGGACCATACCGGCTAGTTTTCCATGGTTTGGTTGTGTTGTATTTCAATTATAACGTTAGCTATTAAATTTTTTGTGCATCTTGTTGACATACATGAATGACAAACTCAATTACTCAAGAAGCAGCCTTTCAAAATTTAAGAGTGGTTTATTGTTTCCTAAGCAATATCTCTGCAACAGTATGGAGTTTCATTAACTTATAATAAAAAAACATAGATCAAATTTCAATTTTTTAATCTTATATATTCATTTTCATTTTTTTTCCGGTCTGCTTTAAGATGTAATAGAAATTTTGTTTCTGTTTTAGAAAGGGACAAAAGAAGCTGAAGAGAAGACCAGATACTGGCAACTACCCTGGGTTCCACCTCCACGAGAAGTGGGCCCATCTGAAGAGGAACTTGCCAGAAAAGCTGCTTTGAGAGAAAAGCAAGGCCAGCGATTGAGAGACATGGCTGCAGCAAAAAAGTCTGTTAGAATATCCGAGCTGGAAAATGAACTTCAAGGTTTAGAAGATCTCTTGGATCAGCTTGAGGAGGTGGATGAAGATGAGATTCCCTCTATTTTGTCAGCAGCTGGTTATGTTTCCAGACACGAAATTGACTCTGCTGTTCTAAGAGTAACACAATCCTTAAGAAAGGCAAAGGGCGAGCCTGATGAAAGTGAGGAAAAAATGGACGAGGCCTCATTGGCAGAGAGATTTCCACTCGTTAATATTCCTGATGACATGTTGACTCCTGAGCAGGTATTGTGGACTTCAATCCATTTGTCATTATATACTTGATTTCTTAGCTGGGTGTGACTCTAAATCTTTCATTTGGCAGATTAAAGAAAAAAGAAAGCAGACATTTCTCAAGACCACAACAGAGGGCAGATTGCGTGCTAAGCAAAAGCGCGTTGAAGAAGAATTACTGAGGGAGAAGCAGAATCAAGAAGAAGAAGAAAAGCGACTGTATGTTTTATTGCCTTTCAACAATTTGCCTGACCCGGAGAATCTTGAAGTGATTTGTTTTCAAGAGTTTTGTTTCCACGAAAAATAATTGTCGAAGTCTTTTATAGAATTGATTGCGAAGTTAATCCATATTTAAAACTGAAGGACATGAGCATCCTTTCCTCAGTGAGCGAGATAATAGCTAGTACATGCTTTCTCCTACTAATGTAGATTGACTATCTAGTTTTTTGCTTCTGCTGGATGCTAATTATAGGCTTCCGTCTGATTCCAATATTTCACTTTCTAGAATCCTTGTGTCCTTTTCTGTCTGGCGGTGACATTCAATTTTCTTTATGCAATTTTTATATCTTAATAACAAGAACAATTTTCTGAAAGCTTATTTTTGGGTCTTTAGGATGAGCTACATCTACATGAATCCTTTTATGTCGTTTGACTATATTGAGGATCATATCCTCAGCAATCCTCTGCATGTAATTTGAAATTTAATGTCGACATGGAGAGCTGTTAATCAAGTTATCACAGCTTGGCTATGTGTTATTTTTAATGCAGAGAGAACCCAGAACAATATCTTGAGCAACTACGAGCTAAATATAAAGAACTCTCTGAGAAAGTTGAGCAGAGGAAGAGGCTCAAGACAAATGGCAACCGTACAAATGGTAATCAGAATTCATCAGGGAATACAGGTCGTGGCGAACGTCTGAATGCTGCTCAAAGGGAAAGAATGCGCCTCTTGACAACTGCAGCATTTGATCGAGGGAAAGGTGAAGATACATTTGGAGCTAGAGATGAAGATTGGCAACTGTATAAACTGATGAGCAAGGATGTTGATGAAGAAGATGAGGGGCAAGACGAGAATGAGGCAGAATTAGCTCGCATCTCCAGTAGGCTCCAGGTCAGTTCCATTGCAATTCCTTGTTTCCCTTTACCCTTGTTTCCCTTTACCGACTTGTTGGCATCTGTTATTGGTCTTTCTATACTGATTCTTGGAATATCAATACCCTGAGCTTTAGTTCACATGGTTCTTAGTTTTCATGCTCATTATGTTTAAAGTTATGGGCTAATAAAATAATGAATGATTTCCTTGCTGATATATTTAATACTTTTCACTTATAACAGCATTTTCATTGAAGCATCTGTTCTGGTAACTGCTTATTTCCTGTCTAGGGTGTATCTGTTCCACCTGCTTATGGATAGATTATAAGAGAGTACTTAAAAAATCTTTCTGGAAGCAGGGGTAATGCATTTTGAATTTTGGTGCTTTTTTCAAATGGATAAGGTCTCATCGAAGAATGTTTTAAATTAGTTGTGTTATGAAATGAAATTTCTATTATAGTTTGAAAATTTATGAGAAAGGGAGGTTGGATAAAAGTGAATTTGAGTTATAAGAGAGGGTATTAATTTCTGTGGGATATAGGAAATATGAGAGAAAAAGGAGACGGGAATCTGATATGCTGGCTATTTCTTTGTTTCAAAAGCCATATACCCACCTTCTCAGAACCTTTAGTTTAGGGCTTTTTCCTGCGTAGATAAGGTCCTAAAAGAATGTTACTGCACAGTAATTTCGCCAAACTGTCCCCCCCCCCCCCCCCCCCACCCCCTTTTTTTAACTGAAAGCCATAATGTGGACTTCTTTTTTCCCTCCTTTTCTTATTCTTTGAAGGGAATCCTTGCCTTGAACCTTATTTGACTTCCACGGCTCATTTCCCACACTTTATTATACTACAAACATGTAAAGTACAGTAAGTAGTTTATTCTCAATTAGTTCGATTCTCGTAACACACATGGACAAGAAATTATCATCCATTTGTTTCAGGGTTAATCTTTGTATTGTGATGTACTCATTTATGCAAACTAAAGCATTTTTAAGCTCTTTTCGCTAAATCTCAAACGCTGTTACTTTTTGCTCTCAATTTAGAGGGAAATTTAATCATATTCCTGTTAAAACTTATTGCAAAATGCAATCTATCATCATGTGATTAGTTTACCATGTTGGGAAAACAGATCAGTTATGACGTTTACCAACATTCAGCAATTTAGTCTTCTTTCAGTTAAAACAGAGGGCAATGTGGATATCCAGATTCCCGAATCTGGATTTTTATATTCTATCTACATCCATATCTACTTGAACCGATTATGAATTTAAAATGATATACATGTCCATTTCTCCCGCCTAGATATGGATATTTGATATCCATGTACTGTCGGGAAAATATATATATGCGGATATCTATATCTAATAAAATAGTTTTGGAGTAATTGACTGCATCATGGTACAGGGGGTATATCTACAATTTTCACTTTGTATTACTGCAGTTGCTTCGCTATTTGACCATTTCTACTAATTCCTTTAACGACAAGTGACAAGCTCTATAATCTCTCTGTAGGATATAGACCCAGAGTTTGTTCCTAAATTCGAAGCATCATTGCTCCCAGGTACACCAGAATTCCCACGCTACCGTCCTCTCACTGCGGAAGACTTCCAGATTTTCCTCGGGGTTGAGCGGTTCCGATGTCCTGAAATACTTTTCCAGCCCACAATGGTCGGAGTGGATCAAGCAGGTCTGGATGAGATGGTCGGGATCTCTCTCCGCAGGCTCTCTTCAGTCGATGAAACCATCAAGAGCAGAATGTGCAGTTCTGTTCTCGTAACCGGCGGAAGTACTCTTTTCCCTGGTTTGGATTCAAGATTAGAAAACGGAATTCGGAGAATTCGACCATACCGTTCTCCTCTCAAGGTAGTTAGGGCATCGGACGAGATATTAGATGCGTGGAGAGGTGCAGCAGCATATGCTACCTCCTTGCAGTTTCCATCACAGACGTTCAGTATCCAAGATTATTACGAGAAAGGTGAAGGTGCACTGAGGGAATACAAAATCAAGTATAGCCTATGACTATGGAGTTGTGTGTTTATATTATTACTAGGTTTTATACGCGTGCAATGCACGTGGTTAAATATTATGATTTAAGTATTTTTTTGGTTTATTTTCTAATTAAAATTTGTTTACCGGTTTCATTTTAATAGTTTGTGCTCACTTTTGCCTTTGAACTCTAATATTGCGATTATTTATTTTCTTTGACGTTTGTTTAAATGAGCTACACCTAATTTAAATTTTCATGTTGATATTTGAATTGACAGAAAACAAATATAATTTGAAGTTAATTTGAATTTTCATATTATCTTGACTGACATGAAACCAAACTTTACTTGAGAAAGTACAGTGTTGTGAAAATAAAAAATGTTAAAATAGTGTTATACAAGGAATGTGAATATTTAAAACTAATAAGGGAAAATGATTGATTAAAAGTATGCTAAAATGATATAAAATAGAATATGAAGTTTGTTCCTAATCATTGATAGATTTCATAAAAATTATAAATTAAAGATAAATACTAATTCTAGTATACTTTTATATGATAAAAACATCTATATAAGCATATAAAAGTAGTGAAAAAAGTCCATGAAACTTCATTCTAAAGATTCCTAATTTCACTCAAAATAATTAAACTATTCTATAAAATATTCAAAAAAAATTGTTTTTATTCCTTTTGTTTTATATTTTTATTGAGCTAAGATCAATTTTTCCTCACCTTTATCTTTTTCCTGAGCAATTCTAGAGTAGTGTCTTCATTATTTATATCGATTGTGACATTATGCTAGAGTTGTATTTTTTGTGCTATTATTTTTTTGGTCTCGTTAATCTTTTATCTTGTCGTTTAAGAAGTAAACGTATTTTTGATGTTCAACACAAACTTCTTGAAATATAGACTTTAATTTTTTCTATTTCAATAAGAATAAATATTAGTTTCATATATATGAAATTTTTTGTGTTCCTAATTTATTGCTTAAATAAGATTAGAAGTTATCATTTTTTTTCTACAATAAATTCTTTTGATGTGCATCCAATAAAAGTTTTTGTTATGTCAATAATATTATATTTTCTTTATCACTGTCATTTTTCACAAAGATCTAAACTAAATACATGTATTTTTCATTACCAATTTGCCTTAAATTATAATATTAATATTTAATTTCTTTAGCATTTGAAGAACAAAGTGTGAAACTTTATGGATACTTGCTAATTTTTCTTATATTTTTCATGGAGAATTCTTCTTTGATAGGGATATAATGTAACTTAATTGGTGCTTCTTTAATAGATATACCTTATGTTAATGCCAATTTAAATTATTAGTGGACGTTTTCTGAATTTTAGATTTATTTACGTCACTTTCACATTTGCAATGGAAATAAATTGATTCTTTTAAAGGATATCTCTGAATATTCTGATAGTTTCTGTACACATAATTCATTGAATTCTTTTACCCTATAAATATTATTAACATAAGATGTTAATGTTTCTAAATTATAACCAATTAATGCTAAGCTACTATATTATAGTCTTTTATTATTTTTATGGATTTAAACATATATCAATTAATGTTACTAATGTATTTTTGCTTCTCCAACTTATTAGTAAAACTATATGCAGTTACTTTAATTTATATAGTGACGATAATTTTTAAGCTATAATATTTTTTATATTTTTATTCCTTAACCAAATATTTTTAATCAATTCTTATTGTTTTTGTTTACCAGTATCAACTTAGACTATTTTTAGATGCTGAAAAGG
>BQKN01065936.1:168158-180198 GCA_022839385.1 Asparagus kiusianus | reverse complement strand
ACAACCAAACATAAAGCACCACAATTACAAACTCCCACTAAATCATAGTATCCTCAAATATTACCACACCCATATGAGCAGTATGCTCATGAAAGACCTTGGGTGGCAATCCCTTAGTAAGAGGATCAGCTATCATGGAGTTTGTCCCAATGTGCTCTATGGATATCTGTCCACTCTGTACCCTTTCTTTCACAACCAGGAACTTAATGTCAATATGTTTTAACTTAATTGAGCTCCTGTTGTTATTGGAATACATTACTGTAGATTTATTATCACAATATAACCTTAGTGGTCTTTCAACATTTTCCAAAATGCGCAGTCCCGTGATAAAATTTCGCAGCCATATTCCCTGATTGGATGCCTCATAGCAAGCTACAAATTCTGCTGCCATAGTGGAGGAAGCTACTAGTGTCTGTTTGATACTTTTCCATGATATAGCTCCTCCCGCTAACATATAAATGTAGCCTGATGTAGACTTTCTGCTATCTTGGCATCCAGCAAAATCAGAATCCGAATACCCAATGACCTCTAAATTTTTTGATTTTCTGTATGTGAGCATGTAACCTTTTGTTTTCTGAAGATACCTCATAACCCTTTTGACTGCTATCCAATGATCCATACCGGGATTGCTTAAGTATCTGCCTAACATCCCAATAATGTACGCAATATCCGGACGCGTACATACCTGAGCATACATTAGACTTCCTACAGCCGAAGCATAAGGAATCTTCTGTATTTCCTGAATTTTAAGGTTACCTTTAGAGCACTGATTGAGACTAAACTTGTCTCCTTTAGCAACAAGGGTATCTCCTGGTCTGCAGTCTTGCATGCCAAACCTTTTAAGTACCTTATCGATATAGCTCTTTTGTGATAATCCAAGAATACCCCGAGAGCGATCTCGATGTATCTGGATCCCTAATATAAAAGAGGCGTCCCTAAGATCTTTCATCTCAAAATTCTTTGATAGAAATCTCTTGGTTTCGTGCAACATACCTATATCATTAGTGGCAAGCAATATGTCATCGACATACAGAACCAGAAAGATATACTTACTCCCACTGAACTTGTGATATACACAGTCATTAACAATGTTCATCTCAAAACCGAACGAGATAACTATTTGTTGAAACTTGTGATACCATTGACGAGGAGCTTGCTTGAGTCCATAGATGGATTTCCTTAATTTGCATACCATATTCTTTGGGTCTCCCGACACAAAGTTTTCTGGTTGCACCATATAGATTATCTCATCAATGTCGCCATTGAGAAATGCAGTCTTAACATCCATCTGATGTAACTCAAGATCATAATGAGCAACAAGTGCCATGATTATTCTGAATGAGTCTTTCGATGAAACCGGAGAGAAAGTCTCTGTATAATCAATGCCTTCCTTTTGAGTATAGCCTTTAGCCACAAGACGTGCCTTATACCTCTCCACATTACCGTTTGCATCCCGCTTGGTTTTAAAAATCCATTTACAACCAATTGGTTTTGCACCTACTGGTAACGGGACAAGTTCCCAAACCTTATTGTCTTGCATAGACTTGTACTCTTCATTCATGGCATCAATCCACTGTTGAGAATTAGAACTTTTCATGGCCTGAAGGAAGTTGATTGGATCATCTTCCAACATTCCACTACTTTCCTCATGTTCTTGGAGAAATACAACATAGTCATCCGGAATAGCATTTCTCCTTTCTCTCGTGGATCTCCTTAATGACACTGGTTCTTGAGGTTATTGAGTTTGTTCTTCTGGAACAGGGAGTTGTTCAACATTGTCATCTTGAGGTTCCGGATTTACTTCTTGAGCAACAACAGGTAAGGGAACCTGAATATTGTCAAAAGTAACTGTATGGATTGGATCTGAAGCCAATTCCTCCTCAAAAGCAATGTCTCTAACCTTATTTCTCCCCCCAAACTCAACATCCTCAAAGAATATTGCTGTTCCCGTCTCAAAAATATTCCTTAGTGTGGGATCATAAAACTTATAGCCCCTAGAGCGTTCAGAGTACCCAATAAAGTAGCTGCTAACTGTTTTGGAGTCCAATTTCTTTTCATTTGGCCTATAAGGCTTTGCCTCAGCTGGACATCCCCAAATATGTAAATGCTTTAAACCAGGCTTTCGACCAGTCCAAAGCTCATAAGGTGTTTTAGCAACTGCTTTACTTGGTACTCTATTCAGAATGTAAGATGCTGTCTTAAGTACTTCTCCCCAGAGTGACTCTGGTAAAGAAGAATGAGCAATCATACTTCTTACCATATCCTTAAGAGTCCTGTTTCGTCTTTCAGCTACACCATTCATGCTAGGTGAACCTGACATGGTGTACTGTGGGACGATACCGCATTCCTCTAGGTATCTAGCAAATGGTCCTGGACGTTGTTCACCTGAACCATCATATCTGCCGTAGTACTCACCACCACGATCAGATCTAACGGTTTTAATTCTTCGATTGAGTTGATTCTCAACTTCAGCTTTATAGGTTTTGAACATGTCCAGAGACTCAGATTTTTCATGAATGAGATATAGATGCCCATAACGTGAGTAATCGTCTATGAATGATATAAAATATTGTTGACCATTCCAGGATTCCGTAGGGAATGGCCCACAAATATCCGTATGTATCAATTCTAAGACATCCGAAGATCTGTTGGCACCTAATCTCTTAACTTTGGTCTGTTTTCCCTTTATACATTCAACACATATGTCGAAGTCTGAAAAATCAAGGGAATCCAAAATGCCATCAGACACAAGACGCTCAACTCTACCTTTTGAGATATGACCCAAGCGTTTATGCCATAATGACGCCGAATTTTCCTTATTTAATTTACGCTTAGTACCACGCGATTCCGCATGCAAAGTTTCATTATAAGAAGCAATTGTATCAAACAAATATAGGTTGTCATAAGTACTTAAGTAACCGGTTCCCACAACATTTGAATTAAAAGATAAACTGAATTGATTGTTTCCAAATGAACAAGAATAACCTGATTTGTCCAATACAGAAACTGAAATCAAATTCCGTCTAAAAGACGGTACTACAAAAGTATCTTTTAAATCCAAATAAGAACCAGTTCCTAATAGCAACCTAAAATGCCCAATTGCTTCCACATCTACCGATTGACCGTCGCCCACAAAGATGTGTCTTTCAACATCACTTGGCTTTCGGTAGCTCAGGCAACCATGCATAGAAACACTTATGTGAGTAGTAGCACCAGAGTCTAACCACCAAGTGTTTCTAGGTACTGAAGCTAAATTAACCTCAGAACAGACCAAAGAAAGGAACGTACCCTTATTATCACGCCAAGCGTGATATTTTGTACAGTCCTTCTTTACATGTCCAGACTTCTTACAGAAGAAACAACCCTAATTATCCTTATGTTGTTTCTTCTCAACTGGACCCTTAGCAGCTTCCTTATCATTCTTTCTTTTCTTGCCCTTATCCTTAGAGGCATAGGCCAAATGAGCACTTTCTGTCTTATCTTGCTTCAACCTGTCTTCTTCTTGCACACAGTATGAAATGAGCTCATTTAGAGTCCATTTCTCCTTTTGACAGTTATAACTGACCTTAAATTGATTAAACTGTGCAGGAAAAGACAACAGAACCAGATGCACTAATAACTCATCACAAAGATCGAGTTTAAGTGCCTTAAGTTTTGAAGCAATATGAGACATTTCCATAATATACTCCCTGATGTTTCCTTTGCCCTTATACTTCATCGAAATCAAGCGAGCTAAAAGCGTGCTTGTTTCTACCTTATCGTTTTTCGCAAAACGCTTTTCAATTTCGGCAAGGAAATCTTTAGCCTTAGTAATCCCTTCGGATTCTATGCCTCTGAAGGCTTCCGGAACGCCGCGCTTAATGATCATAAGACTCATACGATTTGAACGCTCCCACTTCTCATGCTCCTTCTTTGCATCAGGAGTGCTATCCGCATTGAGAGGTTGTGGTTGTTCAGTTCTTAATGCATAGTCAAGATCCATGCAGCCAATAACAATTAATATGTTCTCTTTCCAAACCTTGAAGTTTGACCCATTTAGCATGGGAATTGAGTTGATGTTAGCAGAAATTGTTGCAGCAGATGCATTAGCTGAAATAAAACAAAAGATGCTCACATCAATAACCATAATCAATAAAATTCAAATAATGACAATCCTCATCCAAGATATCGGGCACAACATTAATATCAAGTCTTTGGACAGTAATATTAACTTGTAAGTGATACCTTGTTGCAATGATCAAACATTGACAATAACTCATGTCAAATAATGAAACTATCTTTGGATCGATTCATTATTCACATGTAAACCTTATAATTGTCACATGCTTCTCATCGCAGATGTGTATACAGTCTAAATAAATATTAACCTTCCTTTGGGCCGATTAAATATTTACACGAAAGCATACACACAAACATCTCACATTCCTCATGAACAATCTACACAAGAGAGGTTACTTTGGCAACTTCTTGTTTCAATTAATCAATTGGAAAGAGAGACAACCTTAGTTCCTTAGTGTCATAATATTTGAATTAAATAATTGATTATAAACCAAATTAGATTTAAATTAAAAAGTTTTAATTTAAATCAACTGAATTTCCAAAAACTTAATTGGGGTCTCACAGCTTAATTAGGGCCCATAACTTAATTCAATAAATTAAGTATACCAAAGTGGACCCATAAAAAGCCGAGGCTTAACCATAGTGAACACGAAGTTCGCTTGACTTCGAACGCGAGGTTCGACTGTATTGAGTACGAGACTCACTTAAGCACGAACGCGAGGTTCGTCTGAAAGTGAACGAACGCGAGGTTCGTTTGATAAAAGAACGCGAGGTTCGATTTGAGAACGAACGCGATGTTCGTTAAAAAAATGAACGCGAGGTTCGACTGAAACACGAACGCGAGGTTCGACTGAAGCACGAACGCGAGGTTCGACTGAAGCACGAACGCGAGGTTCGACTGTAGCACGAACGCGAGGTTCGACTGAAGCACGAACGCGAGGTTCGACTGAAGCACGAACGCGAGGTTCGACTGTAGCACGAACGCGAGGTTCGACTGTAGCACGAACGCGAGGTTCGACTGTAGCACGAACGCGAGGTTCGACTGTAGCACGAACGCGAGGTTCGACTTAGACTGAGCGTGAGGCTCACATTAGAACGAACGCGAAGTTCATTGAGCGCGAGGCTCACCTTAGGAACGAACGCGAGGTTCGTTAAAAAATTAAGAACGAACGCGAGGTTCGTTAAACTTGAGCGCGAGGCTCACCTTACACCAAACGCGAAGTTCGGTCCTTAATTTTTGCCACGATTAATCGCATGAACCCTTAGGGTTTCAAACTAAAACCGCCGCCGCCATGGGACCAAAGATCAAACCCAAAAAATCTTTGATTTTTATTTTCAAAAACAGATCCAAAAACAAAAAAATTTTCCTTGATCCATATCCAAAAAATCAAAGAAAAATCCAAAAAATTCCTAAAAATTACTGTTCACCGGCAATTTTTCAGTTACTGTTCATCTGAAAAAACTTTACTGTTCACCCGAAAAATTTTTCGATACTGTTCATCCGAAAAAACTTTACTGTTCATCCAAAAATTTTTCGTTACTGTTCATCCGAACAGATCTCAATCAAAAGAAGATTTTAAGATCAAAAAACCTAACTTTAAGAACTTAAATCCCTAAGAATTAATCAAAGATGGCTCTGATACCACTTGTTAGATCTAAAACTTGAGATCTTAAAACCATATAGCCATGATTAATTCAAAGAGATTAAACAATAATCAAAAGAGCGGAAGCTTATACCTGAATCCATAGATGAATCTTGATTTTGGGTTTTGGATCTTCTAACCTTAGGGTTTTCTCTATGACCGAATATCTCTCTCAAGATGGGGGTGAAGAGAAATTAGAGAAAGTTATTAACCATAGGTTAGGGACCATAACCCCTTATTTATAGATGTTGTACTTTTGTAATTTGGCCCCTCAACAAATTACAATTACAACCTGGTATCTGCACATATAACCCCATGACTTATTTAAATACTTATTAACCCAACTTAATTGATCACTTTAGTGGGTTATCCTTAAAAGATAGCAATACACAATGATTAATCATATGTGCCCACAATTAGATTTATTAGATTAAATCCAACATATGTAAGAGTGTAAAGACTCATAACCATAAGGTATCGTACATGATAGCCGTTGGGGCTCTAGGGCCTTTGGCTCACAAGGCGGCGGAGGATCGATTCTATGTTTATGGCACATTTATCTCTTCGATTATTAGTTATATTGCAATTAGGGGTGTTAACGGAGCAGATACGGCTCGGATATGACATTTACCATATTCATATCCGCTTACCCATCTCGGATACGGATATGGATACGGATATACGTCGGTGAGAAAAATTTATATTCATATCCGCCAAAAGCGGATATGGTTACAGATGTAGATGCGAATATATAAACGGATATGCATGCGGATACAAAAAGGATATTAGAAAACTAGATAGTATTCAAAAAAAATATTGTCATGTGATAAAAAAAGAGTTCGTTAATATGTTCATTATGATTGAAAAGCTAAGATTAGACATCTTGATCATCAAAATTAATCACAAATCCATAATCTAAGACTCGAAACTATCATAAGAGTATGATCAATATGTATTCGGATATTTTCGGATACGGATACAAATATTTCACTACAAAACAATATCCGTAACCATATCCTATCGGTTATAGATTTGAGTAACCATATTCGTATCCTAACGGATACGGTTACGGATATTTCCTCGGATACGGATACGGTTTGGCACCCCTAATTGCAATGCATGCGCCATTCACTTGGATCTGGGCCATGAAAGAAGGGCCTCATGCTTCACGATTTGCTTGGTTGCTGCTATCATGTTTGAAAGCTGGTTTTGGGCCTTTTGGCCCCTCCTCGAAAACCGTACCCTCACAGCTTTGGAACGGGAATATCACACAAAAAAAAAAAAAAGACATTGAAGCTTATCGAAGAGGCAAGCTAAACACATATAGCCCATGTAAATTTTTTTTTTTTTCCCATTTTACAAGCATGGCAATATTCAATAGAACAAACAATAATCTTGTAAAAATAATCTAATAAAGCGTACTTTTAAAAAACTTCAACTTTATGTTAAACTCGATCTAAAACTTCAGCGAGAAAGTATAATGTTTTTACTCACTTATGTCTCTAAATTTTAATATTGTGATTATTTATCTTCTTTAATCCTTGTTTGAATAGGCTACACCTAATTTTAAGTTTCATGTTGGTAATTGAATTGACACGAAATCAACGTGAAACCAATTTGAATATTCATGTTATTTGGATCGACATGAAAGGAAGTTTTACCTATAGAAGTATAGTGTTGCAAAAGTAAAAAAATACCTAAAAAATAGCATTATAATAGCAAGCGGAATAATTAAAGCCAATAAGCCTACAAAATTAATTAGAAATGGCTAAAATGGCACAAAAAGAGAATATGGATTTTATTCCTAATCATTGATAGACTTCATTAAAAACCATAAATTAAATATTAATTTTAACTCTATTATAATTTTATATGATAAAACGTCCACAAAATAAGTATATAAAAATATTTAAAAATTAGTGAAAATCTCTTCCAAATATTCCTAATTATACTCAATAAATTAGGCTATTCTATAAAATATTAAGAAAATATTGTCTTTTTATTATTTCTGCTTTATTTTTTATTGAGAAAATCAAGTCTTCTCCATTGTTATCTTTTTCTAGAGTAATTTTGGAGTGATGTCTTCATCATCTACGTGAATTGTGACCTCAGGCTGATCCTGGATTTCTCGTGCTATTATCTTTCCAAGGGCTCATTAATCTTTTATCTTCTCATCTAACTTTACAAATAATTTGAATGAGAACAAATATTAATGAGAATAAATACTAATTTCATATATATGATAATTTTTATGTGTTTCTAATTTATTATTTAAGTTAAGTTAGGATTAACCTTTTTTTCTTTGCAATGAATTCTTGTGTTGTGCACCTAATAAGAGTTTCTATTGCATCAAATAGTGTTACCTTTGCGATGTCCTAAGTCATCAGAGATTCTATTACGTTTATCATTTGGACACTCGTTATTAACATCTATATCCATCTTCTTGTTGCAGCCTTTGCAAGTGTAAAGCCACATCTCAAGTCTACTATAATTGGTAGTTATTTTTACCTTAAATATGCAATAGCATATCTGTACATTGGTAAATTTTAATTAGGTTTAATTGTGTAAATTATAGAGTAGGTTTTTTAAGATCATACCTCTTTCGAATGTTGTAATTCTTGCATAATACCGCTAAGTTAAATTTATATTGTATTTGTAAAGAGTCTTGATGGATATGTTTTTATCTTGATAACTTGTTCTGAATGAACCTTGCATATTAACTTTAAAATGTAATATTTGTTGTTTATTGTGTTATATGGATTTTGCTTGGTTTACTTACCATTCTGTTATTTATTTAGTTAATTGAATCTTTTGATTGATACACACACACACAGAAGCAAAATTGCGATGACGTGCACATTTTCCTAGCAAATTTGAGATGGATATAAAGTGAACTTTATGTTTAGTGACCTTTAATAAGAATTTTTGTAATAAAATATATTACATTCTTATTTAGAGATCATTAAATTCGATAATGCTATTATGGGCTTATCTTGATCCTTTTTTCATAGCCATGTTCTTAAATAAAGTTACACGTAGAGAGGCATGCCACTATATAGTAAAAAGGAAAAAAATATCGATTTTAATTTTTTCTTAAGCTATTATAAGTATCATGTGTATATATTTTATCCACTATAGTGATTTCCCACCTTTTATCTGGCTTCTTAAGTAAGTATTATTTGGATACTTTTTATCAATTATAGTGATTTTCCTCCTCTTGTCTGATTTGTTATATCTCATAATATAATTGATCAATAGCTTCACGTTAGTTGCTATTGCAATGTCATCTATATCTAATTATATAACAAGTTTATGACTCCTTTAGTATTTGAAGAAAAAAATATAAAATTTTATAACTTACTAATATTTCTTGTATCTTCTATGAAAAATACTTCTTGATTGGGAAAAGTTGTTTAATATGTTCTCTACTGGAAACCAGTTGGCACTTCTTTGATAAGCATGTCTCTTATTAATATCAATTCAAGTGATTCATGTAAGTTTATGAATTTTAGGTTAGTTTGTTCACTTTTCTATTTAAAATGAAACAGGTAGATCCTGTTGAAGGATATCTCTAAACTTTTTAATAGTCTCTCCTTACGTAACTCATTTATATTTTTTCACCCTGTGAATATTATTAACATTAAAGAATATTTTTTACCCTGTGAATATTACTATCATCAGAGAATAATGTTCATAAAATATAATTAATTAATGCTAAACTATTATATTACAGTCTTTTATCAATTTTAAGTGATTTAACCTTCTATCAATTAATGCTACCTTTGTATTTTTCATACTCTAACTTATGAGTAAAATTATATGCAACTACTTTTATTTAGACAATGAAATTAAATTTTAATCTATCAAAATATTTTTTAAATTTCATGGTTTTTTATAATTTTAAACTTTTGAAAGTGTTTCTATAATTTTTAAAACTTTGAGGGTGTTAATTGCAAACTTTAAAATTTAGGGGGATACTACTAATTTTTAGGTTTTATGCTTGTTGTTTTAAGTTTTGGAAAAGTCAGGATGTTTTATATAATTGGACAATTGAGTGTGTTGTGTGTAATTTCTAAAACTTTTTAGTTTTTTAACAATAATTCATGTATTATCTTTCTCTATCATCCCTGAGGCTTAACTGATACGACAAAGAGCTTTTTACCATGGAGAAAGGGGAATATATGTCCAAGTTTGATGGTAATGCCTAGAATTCATCTATGTCGTTCGTAAGTTTTGAGGGTCTTTTTTTATAATTTAAACTTTTGAGAGTGTTTCTATAAGTTTTGAAATATTGAGGGTGTTAATTATAAATTTTAAATTCTTCAGGGGATACTGTTAATTTTTAAATTTTACGTTTGTTATTTTAAGTTTTGATATGTGATGGTGTTTTGTGTAATTTTGAATATTTGAGAGTATGTTGTGCAATTTTTGAAAATTTATGATTTTTTGTTATTATTGTAATATTTTATTTAACTTACTAATCTTATTGTTTTAAAATTATTAAGCTATAGGTAATTCTCATGAGATTAAAATAGAATATAATTATGATTATAATAGATTAAAATTTAAATAAAATATTTAAAAAAGGAACAAATTTTCAAAACAGCCCCATTTTATTTTATTTTATTTAAAATTAACCTGTTTTTTTATTTACCAAAATCGACCCGTTTTTTGCCACGTCAGCCTAATCACCTTCCTAAACAGTCGGGGTTGCCAACCCCGACTATTTAGGACATAAATTTTTAGGGTTTAAGGCTTCTAATTGGGGTTTAACACCCTCCTAAACAGTCGGAGTTGCCAACCCCGACTGTTTAGGAGGGTGATTAGGCTGACGTGGCAAAAAACGGGTCGATTTTGGTAAAAAAAATGATCAATTATAAAAATAAAAATAAAATAAGACTGTTTTGAAAAATTGTTCTTTAAAAAAGTGAAAGATAATATTTACCAAGAAAAGATTTTTATGAAATGATACGACGTGGAAAAATAAAATGGGATCGAGACAGCCACAACAAATCCGGGCCCTAGGAATTGCTCTATTTGGTCTCGTGTCTCCATTCTAGGCCCAATACTCCATCAGGCCCATATATGGATAATGGCTAAAGTACTAAAGTAGACGGGTCGGCCGACCTTCTATTACACAGCTCAACTCGTGACACGTGCGGACAAGCCCCAAGCAACGTTACCTTTCGTTTACCCAACCCAGGCAGCCATCACGTGCGCTGACTCCGCCAACGAATTCTCATCCTCTCTTCTCGCCTCTAACTTAGATCTACAGGTCAACCCCTTGTCCCTTCTCACTCACGCCGCTTTTAATTGCTTTTGTTCTCATCTTTAACACAGCCAAAATCACTCAAAAAGTCAACGCCCAGATGAAAAATGGGGGGGAAAACAAAAAAAAATTTTACAAACTATCTTGATAGTGCGTATAAAAATATCATAAACTATTTTTATTAGACAAAAACATCATAAACTTTTTGATTGCTAAAATGAAATTTACAAACTGTCATGATATATCTTAGTAATTTTTCTTATTTTTTATATAACTACCCTAATATAATGACATGTTAATTTTTATATATAGTGTTGCTACTTTTCTATTATATAAAAGATTGTGATTTTTCTCTCTTATAAATTAGGCAATGATCTCTTTTTAATTGAGCTCCTAATAGTTCATCTTAAATTTGTAAAACTTAGCAAAAGCACAAATAACTGAACTGCTACATACTTCACCTCACCAGATCCAATAATGATAGCCAGAGGATCATTGTTGTCTTCACTCCGCTCATCGATTATTTACCAAACTGCCACTAGTAAATTCTCAACATAAGCAAATTATATATAATTCATTTAGGGAATGATTAGGTGCAAGTGCCTTAAATTATTTTGGGAGCCCTAATTGCTCTCCACAGTGTGGTGGTTGCTTGGCTTGATAGAGATGTGAACTTGTCCTTGGACTGTAATTTAGGGTACATAAGTCTTACAAATGCATCTCAAGCACAATGAGCTACCCAATATAATCGTAGTATTTATAGTATAATTGTAGCCCTCAGCCCTCCGTATAACTTACGAGTTGGTGTAGCCGTGTAGGATAAAGGAACTTTAGCATGGTATCAAAAGCAACTCAAACTCAAACCCCCCCATATATCTCATTCATTTCATAAGAAGCATGTTCAGCTTGCAAGAGCACGTTAAGAATACAATTATAACCCCCCGACTCTTACCGTATTTTTGAAGTTTTAAGTTTTAGTACAGTTGAAGGGGCAAAAAATCTCTTATGGAAAACCATAGTCTTATTGTAGATGCCGTGATAGCATATAACTCAAATCTAAAAAAAAAAA
>BQKN01065936.1:124918-168148 GCA_022839385.1 Asparagus kiusianus | reverse complement strand
CCCCCCCAAAATCAAGTGCAATTCCGGCCCTTCATAAGCCGCAAGAAAATGACCCACCAAAACAAGCCCGAAGAACGCAAATTGGAACACTCTGGGGAGCTTAACATCCCATTTGGTGTCGTGGGCACGGGTGTAAAGGTCCCCATACAACCTCTTCCTGACCGATGACTCGAAGAAGAAGAAGTAGTGGTACACAAAGAAGAGGGCGATCGGCCAGCCTTCGAGGAAGCCATTGAAATGGGCAGGAGGTACAAGGGTCAGCCAAGTGATTGTGGAGGTGACAATGGCCAACTGCTGAAGGACTGAAGATTGGTTTTGCGAATGGCGATAAAAGGAGTAGACGCCGAAGACGGCCAGAGTGACTGCTAAAATGTAAGGCCAGAAGACCCAAGTGAAGCTGAAGTAAGTCCAGAAGAAGGGGCTGAGGACGGTGGAGACTGTCCTTTTGGCGAGAGAGATCGAGAGAGAGACGATCAGTGACCACTTGCAGATCGAGAGAGGGGTGATTTGGGGGAGATCGCGAGAGGACAAGGGTTCGGTCAGGCTGGGGAGGGAGTTGAGGGGAGTGCAGGCAAGGTGTTTGATGTTGGGTCCGAACGGAGAAGGGGGGTTTTTGAGAACGGGGAGAGGGGGAGGAGAGAGGAACCGGGAGGAGAATGGGGGCCTGGGTTTTGGACGGGGGGCTTGGGAGACTAATAATGGAGGGGGCGAGGAGAGGAAGAGGGTGGCTGTTGACATCGAGAAAGAGGGGGGCGGAGGGCTCCGGGGATTTTTGAGGATTAATTTCCGGTTTGGGGGGTTGATGTGAGCTTTTTTTGCCGTCCTGTTCTTTTCTCGGCCCAGTCTTTTTTGGGCCGGATTTGACAAACTTTGAAGCAGTGTTAAATAGGAACTGACAAGTCAATTTCATATTTAGAGGGTGTTTCCGAAGGTTTATTTTTTAAAAAAGTTTTTTAAAGTTATGCTCGCTTTTAATACTTTTTAGATTTTTTTTTGATAAAATGCTATAAAAATTATTTTAGTAGAATAATAATTTATTTGGTCAAACCTAGCTTTCTTAAATGAGATTATAAGTTAGTTTTTTAAAAACTGGTGTAGACTTATAAGCTAACTTATTAGGCATTTTACCAAACAGATAGAAATAAAAAAGCTAGTTTGACTAAAAAAATAAGCCTCGCCAAACACTCTCTCGATAAGATACAACTGATGGACTGTGTATTTCGACAAAAGAGAAGTGCTAGCCATTTTTTTAGCTAGATATCAAATAGGAACTTTATAAAAATAGTATCGGTAGAATAGTTGTTTGCTTCGTAAAACCCAGTTTTAGGACCAGTTGGCATTGTTGGAGCTTATACTATGTTGCTCATCAAAGCAGCGTATAGAAACAAATTATATAAGCCGCTGAAAATAGCTTTTTGGTAATTGCATATCAAAAACTGCTAAAAAAGGAGTCGATGTGTTTGATAAGACCGTGCTTGTATGTTTTTTTTGGGGTAGCAAAAACTGCTTCTAAAAACATCATTTTAAAAACAAAAGCATTTTTAATAAGCATGTCAAAAAAGTTTTCATCAAACTCTGTTATATGTTTCTTCTTGAAAAAAATGAGCTGGTACTTTACATAATTTTTTTCATAGTTTTAATCTAATAGCTTTTAAGGTAGTTTTTTCATGTTTGCATGTTTGGTAAATGCTAGTTAGCTAGCATTTAAATCTCATTTACAAAATTTGAGGTTCCCTACCTTATAATCTCATCTAAACAAGCTTGGTTTGACCAATTAAATGGCCATCTTACCCATTACAATTTTGATATAAATATTTTATCATGAAAGCCAAAAGCCACAAAAAAGACAAAAAAAAATCCCCATGAACTAGCCTATTTCTTCACCTTCTCAATGTACAAATGCCTGTTTTCCATGAAATGTAGGTAAAAAAAAGGGGAAAAAAATTCTAACCCGTAGGTAACGAGTTTCTGATGGATATTGAAAAACATTCATTAAATTTTTGGACAAATTTAGACTTCGCAATATCAAAATTTAAAGTTGGTGAAAATTAAACCATTCAAATTTTTTGTTCCATGTTAGATTCGATGTAGCTGATCGAATCAATGTAATATTTCCATGTTTAAATTTTATTTGAAATAAAACACATTTTAATTCATATTTAGATTATAGGAAATTGATTCTTAAACATCATTTCATTTTTTCTTAACAAATGCTATGGACTTGAGACTTGGCACTAGATAGTTATTTGGATTATTGAGAATCTTAGGATTGCAATATGTAATTAAGTTGCTAAGAAGCAAAATATCTTTGATTGGAGATTAATATGTGCCTATGAAACTTCCATGTATCTTTTGCCATATAATTCGTGATCCCCAAGAAACAAAGGCCCCCGTAGAAAAGTCTTGGCTTTGCTTTTCAACAAAACTACTACACAAACACTTTTATGGGACAGGCCGGAGCTAAGGATTATACGTTGGCCCAGTAGAAAAATCTCAAGCCCATTGTTAACAATCGTCAATCCAGCGGCGGATGTAGGGCCACGTAGACACAAGCAGATTTGATATGAATAGCAACTCCCAGGATTTTAGCGCATCGCCGTGGATAGTTTCTCACTGCCCGCATTTTCCCCCTCTCGACTCCCTGATACGATCTATTCGCTCTCCACGAACCAAAACGAAACCCTAGAAATCACAAATAGAGGCCCTTTTTAGGGTTCGCGATTTCATGCGAAACTAAAACTCTTCCATAGTCATGATCTTCTCCAAGCTCGCCCGCTCCCTCTCTCGATCCGCCCGCTCTGGACTCCGTAACGTAAGATTTCTTCAAATTTTCTGGATTTTTTATCCCCGGAATTTTCCATGTCTAAATTGGTGTTTTTTTCGAGCCAGGGGGCTGTTTTGGGTGGGTATGGCTCGAGATCGAGCGAGACTGTTGGGCATTCGCCGCGATTTGGGGAGCTAGGGTTTGTTAAGGGGTATTTGACTTCGATTGGAGCGAATAAGGGCGTTGGATCATCGAAGGTCCATCTTGAGAACTGGAGATTGTTGCTTGCGAATCCTGGGTTCAGGCGTTTGTTTTCGAGCGAATCGCCAAATAGAAAAAGTAAGTTGTGGAATTTGGAGTTCGATGTTTGAGGGTCTGATGCGATGATTTATCCAACTGAGCTCTGTTTTTGTAGATTATGAGAACTATTATCCGAAAGATAAGAAGGAAATACCAAAAGGGAGTGAGAATCAGAAATCAGGATCAAAAGGTATTGTTATTTTCCAATTGGGTATTTTATCCTTTGAGTGATTCTATAATGATATAAAGCAGTCTTTTAAAGCGAGTACTTTTTTGCATCATTCATTAAATTGTGAGTGCGGTGTGCGCCTCATTTTAGTTGGTCTTGTGCATCGTGTTGCGCCTTGCGTATGTGCGCGAAAAGGAACTTTGCGCCCCACATTGCGCCTCACGCGTCGATAACACTGATCTTGCTTGGGAGTTCTAATTAAGGGAAGGAAGGGAAGTGATTAAAACTTAGCCATCGATTCATTATGATAGAGGGTCAAGATGTCTCATTCATTGAGAACTTTATAGAAATTTTTATGTATACTTCTCCTTATTTACCCTCCCAATAAAACTCCCAAAGTTTTTATGTATACTTCTCTGCCCTTACCCTTCTCTACCTCCCATCCAAATACAGTGTAAGGAAAATGCAAGAAAGCAGGAAAGATGACATAAATTCGAAGTTCCTGATATGCTGATTGTTACTATCATGTAAGAGAATCACTAGGTTACCCAAGTGAAGATAGTGGAAACCTCTTTCTGCAACTTCATAGGAAGTTTTGCTGATTGGCCTGACAACATAGTGAATTTGACAGTTGTTAAAAAGGAAAGTTGATGTAATTGAAAACTAGGATGAAAAGGTTCACTCACTTCATAAGATCCTTTTGGACAGGCTCTCATTTGCATATCATAGTTTTACAATTGATATGAAGAAATACAAGAGTGACATAGCAATAGGTCAGTTTTGAACAGAAAGGGAAAAAAAGTTATTAAGGTGTTCTTTCATATAGAATATATTAATACTAGATGGTTCATGGTTCTATTGATAGTTGAGGTCAGCCCTACTGAAGGAAATAGTTGAGAAGCGAGACGATGCATTCCCTCCTGTGTTTATTCCTGACAATCATGAAAATGGTCAATGAATAACCATTATACAGACTCAACTGCGGAGCACGTTAGTTGAGACTCAATACTATGGGGAACTCGCATAATTTCTGCTCCAATGTTATATAATTTGATATGCAAAAGTGATCTTACTGTAGAAATGAATGGCTTACTGGCCTCTCAATTAGTATTACTATTGCGTTGTGATTGTCCTCGGATAAAATCAACAAATACTTTTATTGAAAGACGAAGCAGTTATCTAATGTAAGATGTGCGTCTGCACGAATCCCATGAAACCAATGTCTATGGCTTTCAAAAGTTGTCAGCAATCTTGAGGTTGAGAAAATATTTTTAGGGTCCTAATGCTGAAACTTGAAAGCTGTTTCTCTCTTATTCTCATTGGAAAATAGATTTTTTTATTTGACTAGTGATTGCATACAAAATTATGGAGCTTAAACTTGCTTTTAAGGAAGCTTCATGAAAGCATGAGTTTCATGGGATAGCAAGCAACTGGACGTCAATACCCTTGAGGAAACTAGAGGTTTTTGTGGTTGAGGCCTGGGTGTCATGAAGCGAAGCACACCCTTGCTCAGTTTATCTTAAGTACATGCTGGAATCCCCCCCCCCCCCCCCCCCCTCTTATTAAGCTGTTATGAAAAAAGGTTTTTCATGACTATAGATGGATGGTGTATCAAGCCATAACTCGACAGTTCCTTCAAACGTTTAAACATTTTTTTTGTTCTTTCTTCTATTCTCCAATTAAATCCATCTTCACTTTTACTACATGTAAAAACTTCATGTTGAAGTGTTGAGTTGTGTTCTATAATTGTTTCAGCTTCATGGGGTACTTGTCTTTGAGAGTAGAATAAACACAACCAAGTGGATCTTACAGGGAGAAATCTAATGGCTACAACTGAAGTGATATTTATATTTAGAATGATTTATCTTTCTGGAACCTATTGCAGAGAGTAACAATCTAGCCTTTGAAGATTCTAAGGCGAGTGGGAGTTGGAGTAAGTAAATGTTTTAGCAATAAAGTATCAGAATGTTTTGTTATAGTTCTTTTTAGTTGCTGGTAGCTCATGTAGAATGCAGTGTTTTCAAAAGCAAAAGCATACCTGTACCCATGCAGTGTTTTCTAATGCGCCCCGCATTTGATGCAGCAGCGCCTTTTGTGCCTCGCCTACACCCTAATTTTGCGCAGGATGCATGTAATACATACCTTCATATAGTTTTGTTTGTTAACATTTCAATTGAGTCTTTATACTCGATAATCCATATCCCAAAAAGCAAAATAAATCCATTTGGCCTTTTTAGTGGCCTTCAATTGAGGACCATAACTAATCCTTTGCTTGGATATTAGTCTTGATTTGACATTTGATATGAAAATTTATGAATTTTGCTACTATGTTGGGTATTAGTATTAGAAATTAAGACCTTATATTGTGATTTTGTAGTAAAATATTATTTATCATGATATATTTTTATGTTAATTCCTAAACATGTTCTTTCGTGCATGATTATGTATCTTGAAAAATTATGTATGCGGTGCGCGCCTCGCATCACTCGGGTGCGCGCATCGCATTGTGCCTTGCGCATGTGTGCGTAAAGATGCTTTGTGCCCCGCATTGCGCCTCGCACATTGACAACATTGGTAGAATGTTTTGTGGGCTAGCTGTAGTGTAAGAGTGAAAATGATAGCAACATTATGAGTTTCAATTTATAGAGTGGCGGTGTTGAAGAAAAATTATGATGATTCATAGTCTCCGTGAAGCCGCAATATATTGTATTACTAAGACTCTTAACCATAACCAAGTTGATTTGATTTACAAGATGCAAATTGTAATAGATACTATGTTACTAAATTAATATTGCCAAATTTGTTTGATTTTCTGGTCTATGTCATCTTTTAGTACGTTTTTATGATATTTATTTGATGTAATAAGCTAAAAGAATATGTCTAGATCTATCTAACGCACTGAACTTTTCGCCTCAAGCTATTGCAGGCTGCAAGGCATACAAGAATTGGTTGATTTATATATTTTTGTAGTCGTAGTATGTCTTCACTACTATCTTCACTAACCTGTCGCACATTAGGCAACCTGGAGATACTTTGCGGAGGAATTACCTCACGTCTATGTTGCATGGGTACAGGTATGCGTGCCAGTACGGGTGTGAGTACAGGACATGACAAATTTGTAAGAGGAAGGGTATGGGAACATGGCTATATAAATATATATGCACACACGCACACGCATACACACGCATGTACTCGCGCGCGCGCACAACACACACACATGTTGGGATTAATAATTTATATGAGAACATGGATGAGAATCAAGTCTTGTAACAGTTTTATGTTTCTTTTATTATAGGATTTTAAATTGGAAAATCACTAGTTTTTGAACTAGGCATCCAAACGACCCTTTAAATTCATAATTCGGAAACTAACCTTTATTCGAGGAGTTTCTAGAAGTGGGTGTGGTATAGGATATGTCCAAAAAAATGTATGACAAGTGTTTTAAATTAAAACATGTATTGTATAATTGAGTACATGTCCAAATAAATGTATGCATTTATGCAAGGGGTGTCCAAGAAGCTTGGATACAGGTGCAGGTACTTGGCTGGTATGGGTACGACTTCAGATTAGAAGTACCTAGGTAACATAGCCCCACATACATGTAGCATCGGTCATAAAAATCAAAATTTATATTTCTGCTTAGTGGTAATTGGATGTTGATCATATATCTATTGTATCCACATCAAAAGCTGATAAGTTTCAGCTGTATCCGTATCCCCTTCTAAACTTTTCACCATTATTCTACATCCTATCCATTTATTCCAACTTGGGTTGGCTTTACAAAATTTATAGCATACTTTAAAGGCCAAGTAGTAAGCAAACAATTAGCAATTTTAAAAATAATGGCAATTCAACCAGGCACCTTGTGTGACCTCTTAAATTTCAGGGTCAGATTATCAGATTGCTGGGTGCATATGGCCAACTCTGATAGTCATTTATGGTTTCTTAGTTGGACTGAATCTGAAGTTTTTGATTGGGCTAAAAATAGCATTCAACAACTAGATGGGAGATTGGATATGTAGATTGTAGCAAGTCAAAAGCAAAAGTCATTCCCTGTATTGTTTATTGTTATTGTCTACTTTTACACATACCAATGAACTATGCAAAATACCTCAACTTGAATGTTGCAAATTCTTCTGAACAATAATGCTGGAAAAACACAGTTAATTGTGGCAATCAGGAAAGCTGCAGGGTTACCAATGTAACATGATTGCACCATAATGGAAGGTGATGATCTAAAGGTTTGGTTTGAAAGTTGAAAGCATACTTTTTGTGACAGGAACTTTGGGTTTGGGACAAACATATTCTATGAAACATCTGGATTCATGTCACTTTTCAGTATTATGCTATCCATATTCCAGATATTGAAATTGTTCAATTCTCTGTATATTGTTTTAGTTAATCTTGAAGTTGTTTTTATCTCCAGAAGATTCAAGTGCGGATGATCCGGAGAATTTCATGAAGCAATTGTATAATTACATTACTCCTTTGCTATTTGTGGGATTGCTGCTTTCATCATTCTCTTTTGGTTCCGACAAAAGAGAGGTTAGAGTTCACTTTAAATTTTTAATTTTGCAGATGCATTTTATTCTCCTATATACTAATTGATTATGCCACCTTTTGAAGGATATGAAATTGTAGTTACTGTTATTAATTGGTTACATGTATAATTGTTATAAGTTTATATGTTAACCTTCCGCCAGATTATATGAGTTTCATCTGGAGATAAGAATTTCTGCTTCCAAATAGTAGTCTTGTTTGAAAATTAAGTCTTCCTGGTTCTTTCTCTCTCTGTGGTATTCAGCTTTTCTCTTGCTGTAAAAGAGAGGAACATGATACTTGATTTGTTTAGTTCATGTTGTTATCTCTTTTCTGTCATATCTTGTTCTTACTTTATTTTGCCTAGTCATCCTACTTCCCGGCAATGTTTAGCAGGAACGATACCATTGTTTACTCTCAGAAAGTGGATATTCTAGGCCAGAAACGTGGGGGAGCCTAGACCCTAGGCACAGGCAGGACTAAAGATAGCTTACACTAAAAGACCATAAATAGAAATTTTGCAAATAAAAAAGTAGTTAAGTCTGAAATAATTATTAAGGAACAATCACAGTTAACATGGAAAAACATTTTCCTGATTTTAATTCAGTCGTTAGATGTTTTTACATCCTTTTTGTTTCAATTGTTTTCTTCATCGTTGTTATTAGTTATTCGATTTTCCTTCCTGTTGCAAGTGCTTTTCGAAGTTGCACTTGTACCATCTGCCATCTCCTCTGGTCATTTCTGGGAGCCCCAAATGCTACATAGGAAGCAATCTGTGCCTGAGGGTTGGTTAGAACCTAGCTCTATTGGCTGCCACTTTCGGGTGAAAATTTGTTTAATGACTCTTATATTAGTTTTAGACACGAGACAACAAATATAACAACTTACTTGACCCTTGCTATCGTCATTCACCAATCTGAAAATGAAATCCCTGGTTCATACTCCTATACAGCTATACTTGCTTTCCTATTCCAAATTAAGTCCCCAGCTTCCTTCTCTGAGCATATGAATGATTTTAGCATCATGTAAATTTTTTTTGGAGTAAACCACAGTTGTCATCTTGCTAGGCATGGTGGACCTCCAATACCTTCTTTTATGTGTAGAACTTCCACTTTAAGCCTCTTCTGGCTCCAGTTGTCACTGCTTTTATCAAGCACACTCTACCTCAACAGTAAGTCACCAATCAGATACATTTAAGTTAATGTTTGTTTCTTCAATGTATTTACAGTTCTACACTAAGAACGTTCAGAAGTTAGTTAAATTGAGCTACTAGATTGTTTCCTGTACACACAGAACAATTATTGATGTTCAGAATCCTGAGGCATGGTAGTTCTAAATAGTTGAAAGGGTAAATTTCAGGAACCCCCTTAAGTTTGGGCACTTCTCAAATTATCCCCCTTAATTTTCAAAATGACGCAAAGTCCCCCTTAAGTTTTGGGGTTCTCAGGATTCCCCCATCAACTTTCAACATTTTTTAAGAAACTCCTTGACGGATTTAACCACAACATGGGTGGGTAATTACGATATTCGTCAATGAAAATTGTGGTTCATGGCTTTAGGTTTTTTAAAAATGGTGAAAGTTCAAGGGGGTTTTATGTGAACCCAAAAAGTTAGGGGGATTTTTTGACATTTTAAGAGTTAAGGGGCTTATCTGAGAAATGCTCAAATTTAATAAGGGTGAGTCTTGTGCAATTCACCCTAGTTAAAAATTTGCACTAGTAGCTTGTCTTAAAAAAATTTATAATTTGATGGAAGTACAAAGGTCACAATCTTTTAGTGTTAAAAACGATTGGATATCAATTTTCAAATTAAAAGACATTTTCACAACGTTTAACACCCTCAACCCCCCACCCCCCCCCGGCGGGCCGCGCACCCCCCCCAACAGACGAAACCCAAAACAAAAAAAAAGGAAAAAGAAAAGAAAAACACTTCTCTCCATCTATATCTCTGTCTGTATCTCTATCTAGTTTGTGCTTTAAGAAATATATTTCACTTATTTCATACTGAACGATTTGAATTTTTTTACAGATTAGTTTTCAAGAGTTCAAGAACAAGTTACTGGAACCGGGTTTGGTTGATCGCATTGTTGTCTCTAATAAATCAGTTGCTAAAGTATATGTCAGGAGCTCCCCAAAAATTAACAGCCAGACCCAGGAAACTGATATTGATAGAACCACTACAAATGTTCCTGGCCCAACTACTAGTCAGTATCGGTATTATTTCAATATTGGAAGTGTAGAATCATTTGAAGAAAAGTTAGAGGAAGCTCAGGAGGCGTTGAATATAGATCCTCATGACTATGTACCTGTGACATACGTCAATGAAATAATTTGGTACAAGGAACTAATGAACTATGCCCCCACCTTGATACTTTTTGGTCTATTATATGCTCTTGGGAAAAGAATGCAAGGTGGCCTTAACATAGGCGGTGGTGCAGGAAGGGGAAGTCGTGGGATTTTTAACATTGGAAAAGCTCATGTGACAAAGTTGGACAAGAACTCCAAAAATAAGGTTTGTTATTCACTTCTTCTCACATCTCTATTCCATATGATTATCTCTTGCTGCTGCTATTGACCATGCTAAACTTTTTTTTATTAAAATAAATAAATATAGAAACGTGTTTCACCCCTCCACTCTATGGGAAACTGTAACATTCTGAGTATTATGGCAGCTATTCATTGAAATTAGTTTCTGAGCAGTTTATTTATTCGATGGTTACATGGCATTCATAATATGGTTACTCAAAAATGGGCATTCAAAATATTCACCGTTCAATATCTCCCTATATAATTGTATTTCAGGTATATTTTAAAGATGTTGCTGGCTGTGATGAAGCTAAACAAGAAATTATGGAGTTTGTGCACTTTCTTAAAAATCCAAAGAAGTACGAAGAACTGGGAGCGAAAATTCCTAAAGGTGCTCTTCTCGTTGGCCCTCCTGGCACAGGGAAGACACTTCTTGCAAAAGCAACTGCTGGTGAATCTGGGGTGCCGTTTTTGTCAATATCTGGTTCTGACTTTATGGAAATGTTTGTTGGTGTTGGTCCTTCCCGGGTGAGAAACCTATTTACAGAAGCCAGGCAATGTGCTCCTAGCATAATTTTCATTGATGAAATTGATGCCATTGGTAAAGCAAGAGGTCGAGGTTTCTCTGGTTCCAATGATGAACGTGAAAGCACTCTGAATCAATTGTTAGTGGAGATGGATGGATTTGGGACCACTGCTGGGGTGGTTGTACTTGCAGGCACCAACAGGAGTGATATATTAGACAAAGCTTTGTTAAGACCTGGTCGCTTTGACCGCCAGATTTCAATTGATAGACCTGATATAAAAGGCCGGGAAGAGATATTCCGCATTTATCTTAAAAAGATAAAGTTAGATAATGAACCATCATTTTATTCACAAAGGCTAGCTGCCCTCACTCCTGGATTTGCTGGAGCTGAGATTGCCAATGTGTGTAATGAAGCTGCTCTGATTGCTGCAAGAAATGAGAAAACAACAGTTACTATGCAACATTTTGAGTCTGCTATTGATAGGGTAATTGGCGGTTTGGAGAAGAAAAACAAGGTAGTTGTCTTTTTTTCGATTAACTTGTCATATTTCTATTATTCTACTTGACTAGAGTAACATCCTCACTTTCTTCTGCATTGGTTCCTTACATGGTTTTACAGTTGTTCTATTTTTTGTTTCATTTATCATTAAGTGCTTGTTTTTCTATTGTAGTGATATTGTTCACTATTGACTCTCATTCTCTTTCTGGTCTACCAAAAAGAAACAATATTATGTTAGTGTTATTTAGCATATCTGCTTATATCAAAAATATGTTACTGCTAATGATACATTACCCATTGATTTGAATATGTGTATATAAAACGACCCCCAGTTTATTCTACCATTTATATTTTTCCTGATGAAAGATAAGTTATTAAACGATGAACAAAGGTGCAGTCATTTGTTCCATCATTTCCTATCTAACTTGTTTATGTAATAGGGGTACTCTACTATACGATCAAGCTTTCAGAATCAATTCTTACAAGTCAGTGGAATCTTTTCTTATAAAAATTCAATCTTTTATCTTACCATCAACACCATTTCTATGTGTATGCTGGTGTGTTTGCACATGCTACTACTTGTGTAAATTTGTTCATTTCCTTGGTCTTTGGTGGTAGTGGGCGATTGGACAGGGAGTTGTAATGTTTGGGGCTAACTGCTCCCGGTAATATATCATGGCATGCTTTGTTATCAACTGCAAAAGTTTCTCTGAATCAGATAGAGCAAGAGGCATCCTTACATCTGTAAGGGATGGATGCTTGGTCCCTTGACATGACTAATGGGTGGTTTGCTTGTTCCTTAACAAGACTACTACTTTTGTTTAATGTAGAACACAGTAAGTGGTGAAATAAAGAGCCATGGGCCATGATTTGTTCTTATTATTTCTTTTCTTGTCATGTACTTTTGGAGTTGCTTGTCCAGTTAGATACCTGTTTAACTTACTATGCTATTGCTGAGTCAAATTTAACTTACTATGTGATTGCTGAGTCAAATTTAACTTACTATGCGATTGCTGAGTCAAATTTGAACTTCTGACGCGTATTGCTGATTAATTAAATTGTCAGCCTCTTTAAGAAATTGAATTATTCAGCAGTTTGTTTTATGCTTGTCTCTTCTATTTATTTATTTATACTTTGTTAGGTTCTTGACATTGTCACATTATATGTCTATTTCTGAAATCATTTTTATGTGAGCAGGTAATCAGCAAGTTGGAACGCCGTACTGTTGCTTATCATGAGGCAGGTCATGCTGTGGCCGGATGGTTTTTGGAGCATGCTGACCCCCTTCTTAAGGTTACAATTGTTCCTCGTGGAACTGCAGCCTTGGGATTTGCACAATATGTTCCCAATGAAAACCTCTTAATGACCAAAGAGCAGCTCTTTGACATAACATGCATGACTTTGGGTGGACGTGCTTCTGAACAGGTAAATTGATCCTCTCTGCCTATTTTTATCATGAAACACAGGAATATCTTGGGAGATATTAAATTTCTAATTTTTTTTCCCCATGATTCAACTAAATGATTTAGGCTATAGATGTCACGAACGTGGAACACTATAACGAACCAAGACGTGGGCTCAATTGTCTGGAATGCGTTACACTAGCGAATTGGGTCATGTACCAAGCAACCCAATTAAGAATTCAGATTACATAGTGTTTTGAAAGAAAAACAACCGTTTTCAGAAAAATAAACAACAAAAAGCGTACTCTAATTGCAACTTGAATATTCTTTTACCATTATTGATCCTGGAATTTGACTATTGTAGAATATTGTACATCAAGGCACTCCAATTCCTACATTTAAAAACTGAACCTAAACGTATCATGCTCCCTAGCGTACCATATGAGCCTAACCCTCTTGTACTCGATTCCAAATAAGTGGTGTACCATGCTCCAGAAATCCAGGTTCTATGCAGCTTTGATTTAGGCATGTTTTGGCATTTCAATCCGTGTATAATGTCAAAGTAAATATTTACAATACAACTTGAGGTTTGAACCAACATCTTGGTTTGGTAGGTTCTGTTTAGTTTTAGTAATATGCCTGAGGATGCAATAGCTTGGTTGTTTAGAAAATGTCAATTGTGATTGGCACTATTAGCAGTATAACGAACTACTCTGATGATTGGAAACGACCAGTTTATGCGCAAAATATGAAATATATATGTATGCTTGTTGATCTGTTATTGCTCTTGGAAATAATATTTGTTTAGTTGATCAAGCCAGTAGGGTGACTTATAGCAGATAGATGTAAAGGTGTAATGGATTCTTTTGCAATAGGATACCTTATATCAAAGAAACCGAAAATCTGGCATGTAGTTCAGGGGTATTCTTCCTAGCTTGTTAGTCCTATTGAATGCAGTCTGGTTACTCTTCACTCTGCAGGCAATATACAGTGAAACTTATGTGTGACAATGACTTATGTTTGTTTGTTATCTTTTCAATATAGGAAAAGCTCTAAAGAGCCAATAACATGTGTGCCGACAAATCTTATTATATTTTAGGAGTTGAGCTTGGTTACTATTAGTACTAGTAGTATGTAAGATGTGGACGCTGTTCATTTAAATCTAAAATTTAAATTTTCAAATTGAACATTCTCGCCATTTGATGTGTTGTATACACACGCACTACCTAGAAACAAATTTTTTGATTTCGTTGTGTTTTTATCACTGAAAGTCTCATGGAAGCTTATGAATCAGGCTCCTATCTTTTAATTTGAAAAGCATCACATACTGGGGATGGCAACTGTTTATTAAAAAAACACAGGATATCAAGGGGCAAAAGAGTAACTTTACGAAAATGCAAACATTTTTTTTCATACATATGATACATGTGCAGAACATGTAAATCTTTCGAAATTTTATTTCTAGGTATTTGATGTATAGTATAGCGCACCCAATGCTACATATGTTCAGTTTTTAATCCAAATTGTATATCCACATATTGGATACTATTAATTGTAGCGAAGCTCAAACTCATATTTAGTATAGCTAATTACGATAATAACTTTTCACCTCTGTTCAGGTGTTATTGGGCAAAATCTCAACTGGAGCACAAAACGACTTGGAAAAGGTGACTAAAATGACCTACGCTCAAGTCGCAATCTATGGCTTCAGTGAGAAAGTCGGCCTCCTCTCTTTCCCTCAAGATGAGAATGCTTTTGGAAATAGCAAACCCTACAGCAGCAAAACTGGCGACATTATTGATGCAGAAGTTCGAGAATGGGTAAACAAAGCATATGAAAAAACAGTGCAATTAGTAACTGAGCACAAAGTTCACATCGCTCAGATCGCCGAGCTTTTACTGGAGAAGGAAGTATTGCATCAGGAGGATCTGATTCGTGTTTTAGGCGAGAGACCCTTCAAATCTAGCGAGCCTTCGAATTATGATAGATATGTTCAAGGATTTGTTGAAGAAGCAGAAGAGAAAGAAGCAGAGAATCCAAAGGAACCATCACCTCCTTCGGGGGAAGAAGTTGTTCCTGCTTAGCGTTTCGCGGTGATGTATAGAAGCTTTCCCTCCCCTCGTGAATGTTGTGTGTAAGATGATTATTGCATTTTTAGGGTTAGTGATAAGTTAATTGTACAAAAAGAATCGGTACCTGCATCTAGGGGAAGACGTTCACTGTCTGTAACTTAAATTGCTTTCTCCGCCGACAGTTTTTGTGTCGGAAATTAAGTTGAACTAAGTGATGGAAACATCCCGACATAAATAACTCCGATGAAACGAGTCTTTTGCAAGTTCAACGTGAACCAATTTTTACGTGCAGGTCCTGATAGCTAGCTAGCTATTGTTCTCAAGCGCTGTAAATTTCCAGTTTTGTGTAGGGTATTTTGTGTCTGCTGTTGCTTTATGTCAATTGCTGTTTCAAGTTTGACGCGGTTTCCTAAAAGAAAGTTGCTTGCAGACTGTGTGTAAGATATTGGACGACCGCCATCGAGATTTGAACAAAATAATAATCAGATCAAGCAATGAAAGGGAGCTTTTGAGGGGAATACAAGTACACACTCAACAGGCGAGTTCTTAATTTATTTATTATAAATTTGGATTTTCTTTTGTTATTGAAAGAATTAGTTTGCTGAATTGATGAGAGCGATTGATTGTTACAGTTGATGTCGGGATCGGTCATTATTAAATAATTAAGACTCATTAAGCAAAGTCTGTTTAACAAGTCTTATTCTGATACTCCAATAATTGCCACCACATGTGTCTAGTTACCCCACGAGGATCATGCCTTTTTATCTAAGTTTTCTTTTCCCCCTTTCATTAATACGGAAGTTGTTATGATTAGAGAAAACTTTAGTGTGGTGCACGAGGTTCATATCTTGACTATAAAAAAACAAAACTTGATGGTTTGGCCAAAGCATTCGTTGTCATTACATCTTATCATTGCCAGATGGGAGATGGTGGGAGGTTGTCTACGAACTTATAACACTAAATAATTAAAGCGAAAGAAAGAGTACAAGAAAGAAAATATAGAATGTGACGATAACCGGGTTCGCTGAGTACGTGTTTTGTAGGTTGGGTTTTATAATTTAGAAAGGATTAGCGGCGCAGCTTGTTGCCTGTTTGTTATCATCACATGTGTAATCTTTTTTAAAACTTGCAATTTAATTTAATATCCTAATAAAATATAGAAAAAAATGCCATAAAAGATTAAATAAAAAATATCTCAATAAAAGCCCGACACTCATAAATGAAGAAAAAGCTCCTCTAAGAAGGGTATACCGTATACACCTTGGGTTCTGACTTGCTGCGTAAACGAAGAAAAAGCATACGACGAACTACAAAGCTTAGACTATTTCTTGTACTACAAGAAATCAAAGTGTAGAGTTCTTGATAACTGATAGCTTTGATAACAATTCAGAACGGGCTTTGTACTTTTGTTTCTTGTACGTAGCATGAAATTGAAAGTAACATATATAAGACACGTATTCCGGTTATTATTATCCTAATAGGCATGCATCGGTGGATTTTTATATATATAAATTTCTTCAGTGCGCTAAAAAAATGATAAATTTTAAATACATAAATTTTTTTTCCCAATAAATAACTATTTGAGCTAAGCTCACACGTCATTGGTCCAATTTGATTTGGATAAAACGTAATCTTTTGTTGAGAATATGATGTTGATTAGCGTACTTGCTCCTGTTTAATTTTACCTAGATAAAGCGAAATCAACCCCGAAAAAAAAGGAAAATTGAACAGGAGAGGGTGGGGGATGGCATATCATCATTACGGGGGAAGAAATATCAGCACCTTCACCTTCATTTAATTATTGATATTATTGCGACAACTAGCATTGTGTCACGCTTATTAATCCATCTACCCAAGATAATGTACTAGTGTCTCTAGCTTCATTATTGATCGTACAAGATTCCGAGTACAAAATCGTGCCACGATTGAAGGACTTGCGTGGCTATAATTACATAAGCCCTTTTTAATTCTTACTCAACAACCACCCTGCCACGTGCATCATGAAATTAATTTATTCATAACAATAACCAAGTCCAACTTCTGCCTAAAGTTTTGGGTCACGTGGATCTCCTAAGAGCATCTTCAACAGCTTCCCTATTTTCTATTTTTAGAGAATATAGTTAGTTTTTTGGTCCAACAGATTCCTCATCTCATTCCCCAAAATAGGGATGGGGGAGAAAAAATGGGAAAGCTTCCCCAAATCTGCAGCATTCTCCAACTTTTTGGAGAAAAAAATGGATTCTTCAAAATAGGGAAGCTGTTGGAGTTGGTGTAAAAAAAATTTGGAGAATATGACTTTTGCTTCCCCATTTTGGAGAAAATTTTAGAGAAGCTGTCCAATAGCTTCCCCAAAATTTTCTCTAAAATAGGGAAGCAAAAGTCATATTCTTCAAATTATTTTTACTACAACTCTAACAGCTTCTCCATTTTGAAGAATCCTGCATTTATTACAATAATAAAAGTATTCTACATCTTTGACATGAACTTTAACAATAAAGATTTAGACATGAACTTTTGTTTTTTACCCCCTCATTTTATAGTGTTGAGTTGTTTTTTGAGTAGTTGAAGACTTGAAGAACGTGAAACATTTATGACAAAGCTCTCTCCAAAAATTTGAAGAATGCTGTAGATTTGGGGAATGATCTCCTTTCTTTTTCCTCCATCCCTATTTTGGGAAATGGGAATCTGTTGGACAAAAAAAAAGCCTAAAATTCTCCAAAAGTGAGAATACTAATAGAATGGGGAAGCTGTTGGAGATGCTCTAATACGTCAATATGGAGCAAGGATTTTGTTCTGGGGGCTAAAATACAATCATAGGAGATGTGGGCATGTATATGATTTTTTATTCCCCTTTGGCACCGTCGAAATTTTTTTACCAGAGTACACGTTGGGAAAAGATTATATCAGAGCTAAATACACTAATTTTGATCCTAATTTTGGTGGGTTATGTAGCTGATTTTGATTGTTTTGATAATTAACTATTAACCACCATGCAGTCGTGTTTAACAATTTGAACGATAAATTAATGTAACAAAGAGAGTAATTTCAAAACTTCAACGTTCTGAGGGACTAACTAGAAGATATAAGATCCGAGGGACTAATTTATAATATGAAAGATTTGGGAATTTGTTTCAAATATGAAAGGGCTAAATACCCATATTGGTATTTTAATTCAACCCCATTTGTCAAGAAGATATTTTAAATAAAAAAATCGGTGTTAAGGCATTTTAATTGAATAAAATTACCAATTAGGTCATTTTTCTCGTCGGCGACCACTTTTCTGGCGAGAACTCGTCACGTGCATTTTAATTCAACCGGTTTTCTGACGTGGCAGTGACAGGAAGAATAAGAGTCGATGCATTTTAAAATCCCCCATTTCTAAAATTGGTAAAAAAATTAGCGAAAAATTAGTGGAGAAATTACCGTATAAATAGAACCTCTTTCTCTTGCATCGATCCATGGCCGTGCCGACGGTAATCTAGTCTGCAATGATCTTCGTCTTCTCACTCTCTTCTCTCCGAATTCCCATGGCGTTTTCTTCTAGAAGTTCTTGTAATCGGGGGTTTTGGCTGCTTCTGTTGGCGGTAAAGGTAAGATAATTGAGTTGGATCTGAGATCTGGAGTGAATGCGTGGAAGTTTGATCTTTGTTTTGAAATTTTTAGGGTTCAGGTTGGTTCGTTTTAGACTTAAATTGTGATTAAGCCACATCAGCAGCTAAAACCGAGCCACATCAGCAGCTAAAACCGAGCCACATCATCAGCTAAAACACAGATTAAGTCATCACGTGTCACGCACGTGACGAGTTCTCGCCAGAAAAGTGATCGCCGACGAGAAAAAGGACCTAATTGGTAATTTTAATCAATTAAAATGCCTTAACGCCGATTTTTTTTATTTAAAATACCTTCTTGGCAAATGAGGTTGAATTAAAATACCAATATGGGTATTTAGCCAATATGAAACAAATATAAAATATTTTAAAGGACTATTGATAAAAACACATATGCCTATATATGAATTTTTTTTTTTAAAGTCAGCGCGACATTGCCATCCCTGGCCACCCTGCATGTTGAAAAGGAAATGTATTATTACATTTATATTTTGACACTATAAAATACACGACCGTTAAAAGAAACTTAGTTAATATCTGATTTCAGTCCTCCTTAAATTTTTTTATTTGGTCTTTTTAACTGCAAATGTCCCCACCCTACATTGGAGATGGGCCTAATCTTCTCAAGGCCGGTGGCTAAGTATCGCTATCAGATTTGTAACTCTTTCCAACGGACAAGAGCCTGTTTAGGGACCAGTTTGCCTACCGCTAGGCTAACAACTTGTAAGTTCCTTAATAATAATCCTCAAAAGAACCATTTTCGCTTGATTCACACTTTGATTATATCATCGATTGTATTGTCTGGTCTTAATCTTTCCAACTTATTTGACCAATTTTAGCTATTAAAAAGGCTTAATTGCACAAAACACCCCTAAACTTTGGGAGTGTCACAAGTAACCTCATTAAACTTTGTTTTACTTTACATAACCCCTTAACGTTTTGGGTATCTCACAAAAAACTCCTCTGAACTTCGAACTTCTCTCAAAACCCCTCCCAAACAAAATATAACTAACTCACAAATAACTAAAAGTTTCCTAAGAGAATTTTTATTTAAAAATTAGGAAACGATGTATGTTTCTTGTAAATAACAAGCGACAAAGATTGGAATATCAAAAATCTTTTAGGTATTTACAAATTACATATATGAGAGTTAAGCAAGGTAAGGTAAAATTTAGGGTTATTTTTTTAAGCGCCCCAAAGTTGAGGAGTGTCATGAGAAATTAACCCAAAAATATATATTTGACGGGTGTTGCTACAAGGACCCAAATAGGGGACCTAATGCATGAGACATGTGAGGTGTCACCATCCGGTTGCATGATGAATTGTTCATGAATAGTACATCATGCAACCGGATAGTGATACCTCACCTGTCAGATGCCTTGGGTCCCTTGTTTGGTCCCTGAGGCATTAATGATATTTGACCTGCGCTGTTTCGCTTATCACGTGCAAAGCCGGCTCCGCGGGTTCTCGGGCGTCACCTTCACGAGTTCCCACCTTTGAGTAAAATCGGAAGCTTCTCGATATCTCCGTGATGCTTCCTGTTCACATGCATGGACGGTGACCAGACCCAACAGCCAAATCCTCTAGAATGGGACTCTTTGTTCAAATACATAATTTGCACACAATAACCTTTGAATTATACTGACCAGCGAAATAGCAAATTTTTTTTTAAAATATCTCCATGATAATATGATACCTCTATTTCAGTTTCATTTATGTTATCTACTTTACCATTTTAAGATTCTTAACCTCATAACATCTGATTACATCTTTTTAATCAACGGGTTTGTGCGGTGCTTGCCTGCTTGGTTATTACTATTACATTCGGAATAAATAGAATGAGGAAGTGATTCGAAACAAGCTCAGAGATGCAGTAAATACTTTGCTCCCTTATTGTACATTTAGCTTTCTTTTAAAAATGGCAACATCAGGTTACACTAAGGCATACAACATACTCAAAACAATATGATGCCTCTTCAGTGAACTACTTCACCTATTTATCATTATTTTACTTTTTTACAAACTTATTTCTCTTTTCTTTATTTCCCTTCATGTGTACTTTGTATCTATTTTATTCAGTTAATACATTCTTTGAAGATTTTATCCTGATTCTCTAAAAATTACATGATAGTATGGAACAATCTTACAAAAAATTCACGAAGTTTTTACTGCATGATTCCTGTATGAGACCATGATTAACGGAACTTGTAACAAATATTCTCAGGATATACCAATAAGTCATCTTAGGAATCTGCAAATAAATTAAATGTAATGGTTTTTTTTGAAAGATTGTCCAGAAAGCAAATACCATTTGGACAGCCAAAGATGCGTACGAATACCGTCAACCTTGTGTTAATTAATAAATTTTTAATTAAGTTTAGTCCCAATTAACAAATATTCAAACTGATTACGCCATTAAAAATTGTTAATAATCACCTTTGGCACCGGCGATGTTCGCCTATTTAAGCCAACCCATTGCCCTCCTTTGTTCCTCCCTCTTCTCTCTCTGCCTACAGTTTTCTTTGAAGCAAACCCTAATCTTTTTGCCCCTTACTCTCTTGATCTCTTCTGCATTGTCCTTAGAATTGAATTTGAGTAAGTTTTGGGGTCTGAACTGGCTCGGATTTGTTGATTTTGATGGACACGGACATAGATTTTGTGAAGCATTTCTAGATCTTTTTCTTCTCATAATGCAGAAAATTTCATCTGGGTTCTTAAGATGTTGTGTTAATGCCAATAAAGTTCATTTCTTTTTATCAACAATGAGGAGATCTAGGATTTTTAGGAGAACCCATGTTGTCAAAATTTCACCTTTCTTAATTTCTGTTGTTATTATATTTCAATTCTGAGATTCTGTTTGTTGTTTCATCAAGGTTGTACTAACGTCGAAATGGATCACACGCATGGCGGTAAATTTGATTGCCTTCTGTTTGGTAAGTGTTTGAACTCATCAACTTTGGTAATATTTTGTAAATTTTAAGTTTGGGAGTTTTAATTGAGTTTTGTTCTTTTTTTTCCTTTGACATTTATTTAGATCTTGATGACACCTTATATCCCTTTAGTTCTGGCATATCTGCTCACTGCACCATGAATATTGAAGGTACGAGATTGAATCATAACTTAATGTTGTTTTAGTTACGTTTGTTATGAGTAGAATTTGATCTAAACTTGTGTAATTTTTATGATAGAATATATGCTTGAGAAGCTTGGGATAGAAAAGAGCAAGATATCTGAGGTGTCTAACTTATTATACAAGCACTATGGAACAACAATGGCTGGCTTAAGGGTATACTAATTTTCTTTCTTGGTTCAATTATATTGCATTTGATTTTTTTTTTTCATACAAGTTTTTCTAAGTAAAGTTTTATTATTTGATCAACAGGCTATTGGCTACAAATTTGATTATGATGAGTACCACAGTTTTGTTCATGGGAGATTGCCATATGACAAGCTAAAACCCGATCTTGTTCTTAGGCAACTTTTACTTAGCCTGCCAATTCGTAAAGTTGTAAGTTTTAGTCAACATTGTGACTTTAGTTGATTTTTGTTTTGGTATTATGAACCATTATCAACTGATTTGATCGACTACAGATATTTACGAATGGCGATAAGTTGCATGCTGCTAGGGTTCTTAGTAGGATGGGGATTGAAGATTGCTTTGAAGGGATTATATGCTTTGAGACTTTGAATCCACCGGAAGATCCATCAAGTCCTAATGAGGCAAATTCCGAAAATGAAATTTTTGATATTATTGCGCATTTGTCGAAGGATGACGCTAATGTGGAACTGCCCAGATCCCCAATTCTTTGCAAACCATCTGAGGATGCTATGATTCAAGCTCTGAAGATTGCTAACATTGACCCTCAGAGAACTGTAAGTGTCCATTTCTTTAACAATAACAGTTTCTACCGACATTTGCTACTATTCCTTGCAATATCTAACTATGTCCTGGTCAAATATTTTTGTGGCAGATTTTCTTTGATGACAGCATCAGGAACATTGTGGCCGGCAAACGCATTGGTCTTCATACAGTGCTGGTAATTCTCTATGACCCTGGTCTCTATGAGTTAAGATTGTCAAATTTGGGATACAACGCCTTAAACGCATTGACATTTTCTTTGAGAAACTTCTATGTCAACATATAAGAACTAGTAATTTGTCCTTTGTTAAGAAAAAAAACCCACAACCCTCATCCCAAGTTCTAACTTTTGGTGAACAGGACTAAGATGGAATTGGAGTAATCCTGGTTCAAATCCTATCGAACACATTTTAAACTGTGGATTGTAAAAAAAAAGAGAGTACCGTCATGTAAAATATTCTAGTTTTCTGCCATAAAAAATATGCTTGACATGCAGGAACATGTTCGAGTATACAGAAATAATCCTCCACTCTCACTTCAACTTGAAGTTTTGGTGTAGGTGAAGGGACTTAAGATCTTTTTATGTCCTTTGATCAATAGAAGAGCCCTTTCGTTATACGTTCTTTTTTTTGGGGGCATTTATGTTATGGAGAATAGTACATGATCACATGATCATAATATCTGAATTTGATTTCGGATACAGGTTGGGACCTCCAACAGAATCAAAGGAGCTGACTATGCATTAGAGAGCATTCACAATATCAAGGAAGCATTGCCTGAGCTATGGGAGGAAGCAAAGAAATCAGAGGAGAGACGATATTCTGGCAAAGTCTCAATTGAAACATCAGTAACCGCTTAGAATTTGTTTTCATGTAGACAGATCAAAGGGGGGAAAAATCCTGCATTTTACAGGATTTATTGTTGGCCCTTAGTTGATATATGTAGTTGTAACTACTAGTAAATTTACAACAGAAATAAATCTTGTTTCTCCTCCTTTGTTTGCAAAGCTTGTGTGGTTCAAATTTTTAGCAAAAATGGCAGGTGAACAAATAGTGAAAAAAAATTGAATGGAGGATTTATGTAGAGGATATATGCAGTCTAGTTGTATATTAAGGGTTGATTTCTGTTATCAACCCCGAGCTTTGTTTATTTCACTTAAACCCTTAAATTTTCTCACTTACCCCAAGTAACGCCATCAATTTTGATGGCTCACGTGCCAAGCACGTTCTATCTGTAAAAGAAAGAAAACGCCCCCTCAATTTATGAAAAAGTACCCTTTTGTAAAAGCGCCTTTTTGTCAATTCCTATTGCTGGGGTCTAAGAAAACATTTTTTTTGGGTGGGGGTGTGCGCGCGCGTGTATCACTCAAATTGTCAGAAGGAAATTTATTGGAAAAAAATATTTCCTTAAGCAGAAACTTTGGAGTTTCCATTTTGTAACTGTAGGCAATGCTTGCAAGCAACAATTTTATTGTTTAGCCTCCAGCTGGATTCAGGTTAATGCAGTCTTCAGAATAGGTTGCCCCTCATTTATGGTAGGCAACCTGAACTTTCCCCTGTTCTTATTTTCTTTTGTTTTGGGGTTTGAAGTTTGCTTGTGCCAATTTGCTAGGAAGTCTCAAGGGACCAAATTCATATACATAGGATGGAGTAATCCATACAAGTTATCGGCCAATTACAGTTAGACCCCTGTAGTTCCAGTGTTGCAGTCTTGCAGGTGGACTGAAAACCTGAATTTTTTTCCTTGTTCTTATTTTCTTCATTTGGAGGGTTGAAGTTTGCTTGTACCAATTTACTATAAAGTCTCAAGACACCAAATTTATATGCATTGGTTGAAGAAAGATGTAAACCATAATATCACCTTTACAGCACAAAATAGGATAAATATCTCCAAACTTCTTTGTGACTAAAGTTCACTATATCCTATAAACAATCTGAATTGGAGAGTTCAGAGTTCTTGGATTGGTGACAAAGGGAAAGAGATACAGCATTCTTGTAAGAGGTATACTTCAAGATTGAAAAAAGTTTTTGCAACCAACAATTCCAAAACTTTAACTCAACAACCAATTGATTAAGCCTATATTCAAGATATTAATGCTTTGTTTGGGAGCTTACTAGGGGAAGGAAAGTTAAATAATGGAAATAAAAGGTGAGTAGGAGAGGGAAAAGATGTTATTTGGAAGTTTAGTAAGGGGAACGAAAGTAAACTTAATTCACCTTGTTTGGGAGTTCTAGTAAAGGGAAGAAGGGAAGGGAAGTGAATATATATAAAGTTACATAAATACCCTTATATATTATTATGTCATTTTTGTCAACTAATAAATTATAAGGGTAAAATTGTCTCTCCATCTTGTAAAAATTTACACTCATTTCCTTTACTCGAGCTACCGCCCAATTTGGAGGGGAGGAAAATCTTACCAAATTTCACCTTTCCTTCCATCCTTTAACCCCTCAATAAAAAAAAAGAAAAAAGGAAAAAAAATCCAAACAAAGGTTTTATAAAATTTCACCTTTCTTACCCCCAACCAAACACACTGTAAATCCTTGGGGTTAGTCCTTACTGTAATTTGCTCTTGATAGTTGAGCATTAAGTGCCTTTTCCAAAGTGAAAAGGAAAAGCACCTCATAAAACCTAAGTGCCTGCTAAAGACACAACTGAGAGTTGAATACAGCCAATTTGTGCTGTACAATCCAATTCAAGTATAGCTTTCCGAACTTTTCCATAGCAATCGCCATCAATCTTATTCAAATTCTTCTTACATATAAAATTAAAAAAAAAATGGGCTCATTCTGGACGTGATAAAGACTTGCATCTTGTAATCTAATGACCACTAGTATACATAATTAACACGAGGATCTCATGCCCACTTGACTTGATCAGTTATATATCATTACCAACAAGGGGTATGGTAACCACAATGTAATAATTGTCAACTTAATAAAACCATCTTATTGATTATTTATGATGTTTAAAGAGACACGACAAGATTCTATTTTCCACCAAAGCTTTGTATTGGTTCTGCCGTACCAAAACTCTTTTCATGCGAAGGGGGAAAGATAAATAAGTAAAAGGGCAAGGAATTAATCATGTTGGATGCAGGAGAATGATGTTTATTTTCAGTATAATGGTCTTTTTCAAGAGTTAATTCAATTTGCACGTAGTCTTTGTATTTTTTAGCCTGAAAGATAAAGGAAGAATTAGAAGCTGAGCAATAGCAGAGAAAACTGGCGGTCGACCGATGGGGTCAAATCATGTTCGGATCAGGATTCATGTTTTTGTGGTACTTCGGATGAAACACCAGAAATATTGTGTCTTCAAAGGTCTAGGGTTAGCAGAGAGCCAGCTGTGAATTGTAAAGAGTTGAAGACGATTGTAGAGAGGAAACAAATGGGGGAAAATCCTAGTGTTTTGCGAGGACTTTGTGTAAGATAGAAATGATGATTTCTTTGGTTGCTTAATTTGAAGAGCACAAGAAAGCTCATCTCTCTCTTCACGGACATAGGAGATTGTCGAACCATGTAAATCAGTGCTTTAAGCTGCGAATTGTAAAGAGTTAAAGATGATTGTAGAGAGGAGACAAATGAGGAAAATCCTAGAGTTTTGCGAGGACTTTGTGTAAGTTAGAAAGGATGATTTCTTTGGCTGCTTTGAAGAGCACAAGAAAGCTCATCTCTCTCTCTTCACGGATATAGGAGATTGTCGAACCATGTAAATCAGTGTTTTTGCATACTTTTCTGCGATATTGTTTTGGTTTGTGCTTTTTTTGAATTTCTCATTTTGGTGTTGCCCTCTTACAAGTACGTTGTTTGTCCAAGTTAGAAGGAGTAGATCTAGTTGGGTAGATCTGATTGATACTTCCACATCATTGTACGTGATCTATTACACAGTTGTTACAATAGCCAATTATCTCAACAAGATCTAGAGGAAAATAGTGTCTCACTCAAACTATATATAAAACTTCACCGAGAGAAATATAGATAATGTAAAAAAGACGACCTGGCAAAAAAATTTCCCTGTACAAATTTATCAAATGAAATAAACACGAATACTAAATCTCACTTCAAGAGGCAATACTTAAAGTTTTTTTATCTTTTAAAAGTTCAGAGGCTCCGAGTACCGTAGGTGACCGGGATGGTTAGGCGGTTCCAACATGACTCAAAGTTCAGATGCTTCTGTTGGATATTTTGTTGAAGAAAATGCAATTTTGCATTTGTGAATAGTCCCACATTGAAAAATGAAATGAATAGTTGGTTGTTTAAATTGCATTTCCTCTTATTGGGCTTTGAATAATGCTTTCGGTTTTGTATTGTTAGGGCTTTGCATATCACACACGCGCGTGCACGTTTTCTTTTGTTTTCTCTGACTTTATTTTGCACGTTTTTCACGTGTGTAACAGCTACGGGTTTATTGCGTAACGGTCGACATTATGGCGAACCTTACCGAATTGATTGCTGGATTTTGTTACGATTCTCTAAAACCCCTATATAAGCATCCCTTCTCATTCTCGAAAAAAAAACACAGCAATTCTCTTGTTTTCCTTCTCTCCTCTCCTAATTATTTTCTTCTATATTTTCGATTGTACTTTTTGGGCAACTTTCTTCATCTTAGCAGAAGCTCTGTTCTCTCGCCTGAGTACAGAGGCCGGCCGTTTTCGGGGGTTTTACCGCTAGGGGAGAGAGAATCATCTGCGTCAAGGTGATAGACGTGTCTTTATGTTGCCCTTCTTGTTTTGATGACGTTTAGCAAATAATTTACATCTAATGTTGTTTGTCTAGTGCTTGTGTTTTCGTATTTATTCTAGGCAAACAATGAGTTGGAGGTTGGATGGATTACGTCATAACGATCATATCAAATAGATGTTGGTAGAATAGTGGTTGAAGCCTTACAATTCAAGTTAAAGATTCAAGTTCAAGCTTCATCCGCGAGTGTACCAAGATAGAGCTTCATTGAAGATCACAAGCTTGGGTATATTTAGTTTAGGTTTATATTATGCGTGTTAGTACTTTAAGCTCAATCATATACACACATACACGTTTTGGTTTTGTATATATATAGTTATATATATACATATATGTTTTTTTTTTTGATAGAATATACATACATGTTTTGGTTTGATAGGTTTTAAGTTTTACTATGAAACAATTGAATACAATTGGAAAACATATTTTTGTTTCATACTTATATGCATTTATATGATTTCATCAATATCAATTTTATTTAGTTCCATAAAATCATGTTTTAGTGTATTATATGTGTATTTTGATAAAATACTATATTTATTATTTATAGACTTCATAACAATAGTTTACATCTTTCTTCAAGTCTATAAAATTATTTTATATTGTTTTAAAACATGGTTAAGCTAAAATGTCAAAATTTATATGTTCACATTTTCATGTTTTGGACTATTTTGCAAAATAATGATATTTTTTCATTTAGGAGGTCCTTTCTAAAAACCAGTTTTTGTAGCATATGTATTATCATGTCTACAATTATTTTCCAAAGTTTTACGTTTTTTGAAATTTATTTGATATTTTTAAACAGGGTTTAAAAATCAAAAAATCAACTTTCAAACCTGTTTTCTCATATGTCAGTTTACGGTCGACCGTCACGGTCGACCGCGTCTTTGTTTTTAACCCGCGGAGCCAACATTAACTTTCGTGGTCGACCGTCACGGTCGACCGTCAGCTCAAAAATTCCCACGATCGATCACCACGGTCGACCGTCAAAGTTTCTGGAATTTTCTGAGCCTCGAAAGTGGCTCGCGGTCGACCGCGAGATTTTCACGGTCGACCGCCGTTCACTCTAACGGTCATTTTGTACAGAATATGATTTTCGATTCTGTTGGTTTTTTGGTCATTTCTGTTGGGCTTTTGGTTGAGGTTTTGGGAGGCTATAAATACCCCATTGATCTCAGTTCTCATGAAATCCAAGAAATGTTTTAACAAAGTTTTAACAAGGGTTTAAGTGTTGTTTAAGTTTGTTTAAGAAACTTTTAAGCATTTAAGAGTTTGAGTTTATAAAATTAATTCTACAAAAGCTTGAGGAGATCATCTATTGGAGTTTGAGCATCCAACTATTCTCCCTCTATCTCTTGATCTATTGAGAAGTTTTCTAAACTCTATTTCTAGCTTTATATCTATTTGTTTGATTATCATTTTATTAAAGCTAGTTTTATATTGAGTTTAGATTTGATTTCACTCATTGTTTACTCACACCCACTTGAGCTTATTGTATTTACATTCATAGTATAATTTAGGTTGTGGGATTGTAACATTGAGTTGTGTTTAATTGAGTTCTCATCCATTGTAAAGAACAACTTTTGTTATATTGTGAGATTGTAAGGTTTTCGGTGAGCTAGAAAACCGAATGTGTTGTTGTAAAGTTTTCGGTGAGCTAGAAAACCGAGTGAGAGTGTGAGGTGTGAACGTTGATCTATGAGCGTTGAAAACCGATATTGTGAGGTGTAAACGTATTTCGGGTAACCGTAGAAAACCTGGTTGTGATAGTGGATTTCTCCCCGGGAGTGGGGAGCGGAGACGTAGGACGGAAGGTCCGAACTCCGTGATCATATTGTGTGTTTATATTGTTTATTTACACTATCATTCTTATCTTGTTTATGTTTATTTCACCCTTGTGTTAGTTTATATATCCTTGCATATATTTTTATCATATAGGATATATCTCATTGTTCATATTGTTTATCCTAGCTCACATATCTTGTTATATTTCATACTTGCTAGGATAACTTGTTAATTAGTTTTAATTGGCATAAAATCAGATTAGATTAGTATAAGACCCTAATCATCCCCCCTCTAGGGTCTAACACTTTAATCTTCTAGATTGTTGGAAAAATTCTCGGGGAAATTTTTTTTATAGTTTCTGTTTGTTTTAAAAAATTAATTGATTTTACTGTTCATCTTAAAAACCGAGGGACTGTTCATCCGGGAAGCGAAAAAATTTGAAATTACTGTTCATCCGAAATAACTTTAAATCCGTAATTAATTGCTTTAACTATTATTAATTAATGTATTTATTGCATTTATTTAATTTTTTGTTAATTAAGCTATAATTAATTATTTCTAATTAATTTTAATAGTTAATTACAATTAATTACATCTTGTAATTGATTGTATTGTTAATTAGGTGTTGTTTTAAATTCAAAAAAATTATTACTTTTGGTGGAAAAAGGAAAATTTTTGTCACATTCCACTTCACATGGGAAACACCTATTTGCATACCATAAAATTGGTTGAATAATTAATGACTCGTTCTTAATTTGGTAAATGTTATTTGCATTATTATTGTGACAGTCATGTTCTCATGACTATACAACTTTTATTTGTGAAACATTGAAATGTTTATATTATAACGATATTATATATACACAGACTTTTCTAATTATTTGTTGATCAGGAAAACATGTTTTTTGGTTTGAAAAAAAAAATATTTTAAAAAATATTATAATCTCAGCTATGAACTAAAACTTTCATGGTTTTATGCACCCGTTAGTAATATTTTGTATAATTAACTTTCCTTATGATTTTAAGTACCTAAGTTCTCAAACAACAAAGCATCCTCACCAAGCTAGTGGATCAAAGTAGCTAGGACATTACTGATGTAATTTTCCAAAGAAGCACTTTGTTCACATCTTGAAAAAAATTTGAAATTTAAATTGTTGTAAATAAATCTACATGTTTAATAGCCAAGAATATTTATTATATTTCCATGAAATTAGATCACGAATCACATATTTGGATACTTAATTTGAGTATCAACTAAGTAGCAAAGAAAAATGACCAAATTCTACAGTGTGATATGATTACTCTTCATACTGATTTGTGTTATTAGGGCCCTATGTTGGTAAGTTTATGATGTGTCATATGCTTTGTAATTCATTCTTTATTGATCTGTTACAGGCTTATTGAATATGATTGTAGAAATTGATTCCACTGTCATTTGAACAATGAAGGTTCTATTAGACATGTTTGTTCATTATTTTGAAATACCTATCCTGCCGGTAAAATATTAAAAGAAAAAAAAATTGAAATTGGAAGTGTCCCCTTGGAAACAGAGGTTACACATTAAATATTTTCTACTAATGATATTTGCTTATAGTTAATGATTTTATTTCTTTAAGCTATTAGTATGGTGCCTTCTATTATTAATTCCATACATTGGATTGTTTATGCATCTAACAAGCTTAGACAGAAGGTGACAAAAGTGAATGCAGATTTGTTCAGAAACCTATGTGGTAGTTATCTGCAGCGGGTATATGTGGTAGTTATCTGCAGCAGGTATACTTATCGATGTTATTTTCTTATGTGGGCATCATTGAAATTATATTGAAATTAGTCCATCAAATAATTAAAATTACTATTAGGCTCCCTTATCCATATAAGTTGTTTCAAATTAATCTCTCTTCTTACTACTTGTACTTAGGGGTGTCCATCCGGGCCGAGGAAAACCGAAGCTCGGACCCGGGCCGGCACGTTTTTTTTCATTTTTAATTTTTTTTAAAAAAATAATAAATTATAAAATATACATAAAAATCACAGAAAATGATATAAATTTTTTTAATAACTTGAAATGACATAAATTACAAGTACAAAAAATTATAAAAATAAAAGATGATAAAAATAATTTCTTTATTAATAATTAGTAAATCCTTTATAAGTATAAAGTTATTTTGAAATTCATCGCATCACAATAGATGAGTAAATCCCAACTAGGTTGGCACCTACTCACCCATATCACTATCATTTGTAACTTTTTTGAAATAATCATTACAAATTTAAAGCTAAGAAATAAAAGTTACAATTTATTGAATATTATCTAATCTTTATATCTATCTGCTAGTCCTAACTCTTCAAATTTATCTTCAATTATAGCAATCCGATCGATGCCTTATGTTCGCTTCTCATACCTCCACCAATCTTATAAGCACATCACCACTTGTACAGTATACGGATCTAAACATGTCCTGTGATCGTCGATCAAATGTCTTGCTGTGCTAAAGGCGGATTTCGATACCATCGAAACCTGCACTGATAGTAAGTCACGAACCATGGTAGAAAGTATAGGATATGAAACTGATCCATATACTCTCCACCATTGCAAAATATCTAAAGCATTTCCTTAACATTTAACTAAGGAAGCAGAAAAATATTTATCTAATTCAGAAACCTCTAATCCTGAACCAATTCCAGATCCACCAGTTAGTTCAGGTACCATTGCATACCTATCAAAACTTACACTTTTACCTCGACCTGTGCTTGAAGCCGAAGGTGCTGAAGCTGTAGACTGTTATGCGGCTACAAAATGCCTAGCTGCATACTCATCATATAATGTTTGAAAATAATTTTTAATAGATAAATGATGAGAAGTAACAGTAAAGGTGGAACCATCATCTAAGTGTATAATCTGTCCACTATACAATGATTGTAACAAACTTCGAAGACCAATATCCTTCAAACATGGATCAATAAGAACCCTGTATGTAGGAAAATTGCAATAAAGAAGATAAAAGAAAATTTGAATTGATTCCTTTGATCTCGATTACAACTTGATTACAAAAGAGAGGAGAACGAAATTGGTTCTTCCCCTTTGTTTAAAACTGGGTTCTTCTTGGTAGCGATGGAATGCCTCCTTCGATTGCTTGCGTCGAATTTGCTCTCCGTTGACGATCCGACCGTCTCTTATCTCGTGGGAACGATGAACTTCTGTAGGAAGTTTTATACGTAACTCTTTAATGAGTTTAAGAACTCTGAACGAGTTAAAACTCTATAGATAGAGTTGTTAGAACCGAAAATTCGGTTAATGATCAAGCTGTATCTGTTGTCGAAGAATACTCTCGGATCTGATCTCCTGAGATTGATTCAAAAATCCTATCTCCAAGGATTTCGTTGCTGCTAAATCTCCAACCTGTGCGGTTTTGATCTCTCAAATCCAACCTGCTCACTCTTCAGTTTTCAAAGAGCCAGCCTCCTGATCCGATTATCAAAAATCTGATCCCCTAACTCTGTTGAGTTTGTTGAGTTTTATAGGGGGATAAGGGGTTGTAACTGACCCCTATATCCGCTCCTACGTGGGCGAAAATCCCTCAGAACGTGGGATAAACGGTTCTGGAACCGTTCGACTTGTGTTTTGAACAAGTCAAACGCCCAATCTGGCGTTCAGAACCCAACTTCGTGTCTTAGGCTTAAGACGCGATGTTGGGTGTGAGCTGAACATTGATGAACGCGAGGGTTGCTCGTGTTTGGCTTGTTGCCTGCTTGGTGACGCGGGGGTCGGTATGGGTTGAACTCCCCCGAACGCGAGGGTTGCTCGTGTTTGGCTTGTGACTTGGAAACGCGGGGGTCGCCTGCACTCCCATAATGTGACGCGGGGATGACTTCCGCGTTTCAGAAGAAGTATGTTGACTTGTGACCTCTTCTATAATGCGTTGCAAAGACCGTTGTTCTGTAATCCTCGCTTTAGCTGTCGTAGAGTGTGAAAGTCGTCAGATTGTAACCTTCACTGTAGATTGTGAGGACTGCTGAATAGAATTTCCATCATTTATCGGAAGTGTCGTCGAATTGTAACTCTTCTCGATCTTTGTGAAAAATCCTCCATTTGCAGTTTCTTCGCTTATCGACCCGAAAACTATTTGATTATAGCTTCCGTTGTAGGAGCTTAGATGGGAATCAACATCCATGGTGTCTTTTAGACGAATATTTGCCCACAACTCTCTACCAAGCAACTCACTAACTAAGTCCAACCTTTTATTTCTAAAATCATTACACTGCTCATCAGCATCTCTATTAGTCATGCTGTTGTTGCAGCCATCAAGATCAATCATCTCAGAAATGAGGTTGTGTTTGCGATGATTTGAAAGTCATTTGATGGTGACCTCCATCGTAGGGACTTGTTTTAATCAGCTATCCATTGTAATTTTTAGACAGCCTACAAACCCCCAAACCAAAAATATGAGGAATACGCCTAAAATACTTATTAAATTTTCTCTCCATTTAAAAATTATGTTTCCAAAAATATCATCCATACGATATTTGGTTTTTTTTTTTTGAATATTTAAAATTTGTAAAACAGCTAAAGTAATAGTTGGATAATAATAACCAGATAATAACATAGTAGAATCATAAAAAACTTGTAACATCTCATTTAATTTACATATAATTGTCCATTCATCTCCACTTATTTCATAAGTGCTACCAGAGCTAGAACTAGAAGCATAAAAATTTATAAAATTATTTATAATTTCTTTATATTCTATTGCTACACTTAACATTGCATATGTAGAATTCCACCTATGGTCAATATCTTTTGGAATTAGTTTAGGCTTATAATTTTTTTCTTTTACAACATTGTTTCTATATTTTAATTCTCATTTCAGAAGTATTATGCATATTAGCAACTGTTCTAACCTTTTCTATCATGGGTTTAATTTTAAAAAATACACTTTAAACAATTAAATTTAAAATATGGCAGATACATCTAACATGAAAAATGTCACCATGACATGGCAATGACAGAGTTGTTTTAATAAAATCAATAGTTATATTGTTATTACTTGCATTATCTAGTGAAAGAAAAAATATTCTTTGATCAATTTCTAATTTCATAAGTTCTTCAATTATTGAATTTGAAATATTAATACCAGTGTGTGACTCTTCAATTGTAATAAAAGAAACAACTCTTTTAAAAATTTGCTAATTTTTATCAATTCAGTATGCTGTGATACATAAATAACCAGTTTGCACTCTAGATGTTCAAATATCAGAAGTTAAAGAAAATTTTCAGTTTAAATTTTTAAAATAAGAAATTATTTTTCCTTTTCCTCCTGATAATATTTTAAAATATCACGTTGACAGGTTTGACAAGAAAATTTTGTAAATACGGGATAAAAACCATCTCTAAACAAATATTCAAATTTATCATCTTCTACTTATTTAAAAGGCAGGTTTTTAAGAACAATAAACCTGCTTACGTATTTCCTAGCTTGGGCAGCGTCATAATTCTAACTACCGAGGGTACCGGAAGAGGAGGATTGGGAAATCATAGACTGTCGGATATCACCTTGAAGATTCTGGCATTTGTTGTGTTTTTCTATATGGCGTTTGAGATGGTTGGTGCCGCTCTTATGATGAGCTTAGAAAACCTAGCCGCACAACGCACATTTTGTCTTCTGAGAGATGATCCTACCGTGTTCATCCTTGGTGACGTCTATCTTCTCAAAAAAATTTCACACATCGGATCTCTGTCTTTTAGGAGCTCTTAGTGCAGTAGATTCGTCGCCACCATATTCAGGATTAACACTGGTAGGAGGAGGAGTTGTTGTAGGATGACTCATCTCTGGATCGGTAGGAGATAGGTTTTGCTCTTCATAATCAGATCCAGAAGCCATTTAATGGAAGTATTAGAAAATATAAGAGATTATAAGATAGTATAAGAGAGTATAAGATTGTATAAGAGAGTATTAGAGAGAAGTAGATGAGTTTTGCTGTGAGAAAATGAAGTGAAACCCCCCTCTATTTATAGAGGTAGCCCCCTAGGCAAATGACCAAAAAACCCTTATTTTCTAGCCGTTTTTTGACCATTTTAAGGGGCAAATCTGTCAAATGGCCAAATATGACCGTTTGGCCGGTCCGACCCGGCCCGGTCAAAACGGTCAATTTTTTAACCGTTTTGGCCAGGCCGGACGGTCGACGCTGGGCCGGACCGATCTGGCCTGGTTTTTCCTACAATGGTCACCCCAGGGTGACCGTTGTTGCCTGGGCATGGCCCGGGTCGCACCGGAGCTGGTACTGTTCCGGGTCAGGCCCGAATCCGGACCGGGCGAGTTTGCGCTGAGCTAGGTTTGGCCCGGGTTTCTGGGCCAACCCCGGGCCCGGACCGGGCTCCGGACAGCGAGCTTTTTGGACACCCCTACTTGTACTCTTGCCTGGAGAGACTAGTTTCAAAATAACTTAACAACTAGGGGACCTAATATCAATTTTAAAAATATGAAGGGCTAATTTTAAAATAACTTAAGAACTAGAGGACTTGATAGCTCTGTACAATGCATGCTAGACAAAGTTATGATTCTAGACTTTGTAAAGTCCGGAAAGAATCTTGCTGATCCTTTGACTAAATGTCTATCCAGGAGTGTGGTTCTGGATTCATCGAGGTGTTAGCCCTTATATTTTGATGATGTTTTACAACCACCATTATCGGTACTCATTGCTTAATTGAGTGCATATGTAGTGAATTCATATATCAAGCATGTTAGTACCACAAATGGAGGATTGGATGGAATATGCGCTACAACGATGATATCCAAAGGAGGAGGAGGCATAGTGATGAAGCAACGTTATTTCAAGAACACCAAATTCAATTAGAAGCTTCATCTAAACTCAAGCTATATCAAGACTCAAGAATTGTATTCTTGTGAGGATATTAGCTAGGTTTTATTTTCTCTCTAGTGCTAGAATGTAGGCAAATAGTTTAGATTTCATCTGAAGCTATTAGGATATCAACACACACATTTTCATACTTATAGTTTTGAACGTATTTCACAAAATACTATTTTCACAAGTATGGGGACCTATTTGCAAAATTCCTTTTCTAAACAACTTGTTTTTAGTATTAAAAACATTTTACAAAGTTTCATAATTTTCAGAGATCAAATGACTATTTTACAAATACTTTAAGTGAGTCAAAAATCAGGTTTTTGAGTGTATCAGATTACGGTCGACCATCACGGTCGACCGCGCCTGAGCTCACTTGTCAGTAGGCGACAGAAACTTTCACGGTCGACCGTCGCGGTCGACCGTGAGCAAAAAATTTCTCACGGTCGACCGCCACGGTCGACCGCGAAAGTCTCTGGACTTTTGGTGAGTTTCTGAGCTGCCTCGCGGTCGACCGCGAAAAAGTCACGGTCGACCGTCGTATATTTTAAACGGTAATGTTGTACAAATCTTCAGCGCCGATTTCACACGATCTGGCGCTGTTCTGTTTCCAGGTTTTGGGGAATTGGGTATGAGTTTCAAACAGCTGTGTTTTTCTATATAAACTCATCATCTTCTTCTTCCTCTTTGTCCCAGTTCTTTCAAAAATCCTTAAGAGAACGTTTTTCTTACAGAGCTTCATTTTCAAACCAGTTCTTCTGAGTTTTTGTGTTTCACATCCCAGCTTCAGTGTTATCTTCTCTTTGCCATAGGGACATTGTAAAGAGAGGATTCTTACACCATTTCTATTATTTTGAGAGTTTGATCTTGTGTAGATCAATTGTGTGGGTGTGTGATCTAGTGAGATCAACTGTGTAGTGTGAGATCGTGAGGGGATCGCTGTGTAGAAGAAGTTCCGGCTTCCAAACCAATTTGTGTAGTGGATTTCTCCTCGAGAGTGGGGAGCGGGGACGTAGGTCAGCGGACCGAACCTCGTTAACACATCGCGCGTCACAGGATAACGATTCCTAACCCTATCTCCTCTATTTTGATTGCATTTGGATATTGTGTTCTGTTTGTCTTAATTTTATTGCACAATTATAACCTTGTGACCCTAATCACCCCCTCTCTAGGGTCCAACACGAGGGAGATGAGGTTAAGCCCATAGATGAGCTCACTGACAGCGGGAACCCAACCTCTATTTGGAGACGCAGTCCTAATGTAGGTTCAATATGGTAGAAACAAGCTGGACTAGTGACACTCGTGTGGAGCATCGACCTAGATATATTCATATATCTAGTAGCATTTGCTGCTTCCCCTTCTCTATGGTGACGATGCTCTTATGAAATAGCTGGTTAGGTTGAGTTTTACTCTTAATAAGTCCAACACATATATTGCGAAGGGTATGATATCCAGCTGTAGTACCTCTAGAGTACTTACCTACGCGAGAGGAACCGTAATGACCATGGTTGGGGGGGTGTGGATTGGCTAAACCCTAGAAACTCTCATAAGTCGGTTATTGTGACCATAACCTTTAATGCTCAACCCACTTTGCTTAATAGATAAAGACGTATTGTGTGTGTTTTCGTCAATACCTGATTTAAGGGGCCTAATTTAAGGCCTAGTCCATTATATCCCTCAGGTGGTGATGAACTCACTAAGGAAAGGTTCAAAGCCGAAATATACCTCTCCCGAATTCACGATATGAAAGGTTGTCCAACCTATATTTGTTTGTGATTTATTGATTTATTTATTGATTTTGAGTTTTTAGTCAATATTGCTTTTTTTTGGGGGGGGGGGGTGGCTGTTGGATATTTTGTTAGAGAAAAGACAATGTTGCCTTTGTAAATAGTCCCACACTGGAAAATGAATAATTGGTTGTTTAAATTGCATTTTCTTTTATTGGGTTTTGAATAATGTTTTGGGTTTTGTATTGTTTGGGCTTTGCATATCACACATGCACGTACGCGCCACGTCACACCTCTCCTCGCCACGCCGCGCGCGCACGTTTTTTTGTTTTATCTAGCTTTATTTTGCACGTATTTCATGTGTGTAACGGCTGCGGGTTTACTGCGTAACAGTCGATATTATGGAGAACGTTACCAAATTGATTGCTGTATTTTGTAACGACTTTCTAAAACCCCTATATAAACAACCATTCTCATTCTAAAAAAAACACAACAATTCTCTTGTTTCTCTTCTCTCCTCTGCTAATTATTTTCTTCTATATTTTCGGTTGTACTTTTTGGGCAACTTTCTTCATCTGAGCAGAAGCTCTGTTCTCTCGCCCGAGTACAAAGGCCGTTCGCTTTCGGGGAGTTTTACCGCTAGGGGAGAGATGATCATTTGCGCCAAGGTGATAGACGAGGCAGGTCTTTAATATTCTAGGGTAGTGATTACACGACTGCTCCCGATCATACCAGATTTTATTATTTTATTTTATTCGGATTTATCTGCATGGTATAATTTTTTTTTGATCTTTTTCCAACAGCTCCTCACTCCCAAAAATTAAGGGGCTTTTTCTAATTTTTAAATTCATGATCATTTTGTACAAACCACCTCAAAGTTCAAGGAGTTTTCTGAAATTTACGCTAGCAGTTTACTTCGATGAATTCCACGTGCTATTACTCTATAGGCCATGATAAATTCCATCTTACCCGGTGCGCGCTCAAAAGATAAGGTCGCCGTAGCGCACACTAAAACCTTCACCTCCTCCGTCCAATCTCCCGCCGGTAAGTTCACCGGCCGGTGATGTGATCTCAGTCCAATGGCATTACTCGTAAATCGCGTCCCCTTTCTCTCTCTTCCTAAAAAATCTCTCCCGTCCCCAAAAAAATCCCCTCAAAATGTGACGAGAAATCGCAGAGCTCTCGTTGCTAGGGCAACTGCGGATGGAAATTTGAGCACCGTTCTCGTCACCGGCGCCGGCGGTAGAACTGGTAAATCTTTGCCGATCCCGCTCTCATTGTGAAGATTTTGGATTTTGGGAAAATGTTGACGAGATATATTCGCTAAACTAATTAGACTCCTTAGCCAAAAGCCCAAGATTCAATTAGGTGCCAAGAACTTGGAATCTTAATTTGTGGTACATTACACAAAACTATGACGAACTTGGGGGGTTTTGCATAAAAATACAATGAACTTATTACCAGAGAAAACTATCATGAACTTTGAGAAGTGCAGAAAAATACCATGATCCATTGAAAATTGTTGCTGAAAACGTTAATGACTTGGATAAAGGGTCTAAACGATTTTCAAGGATAGGAAAACAATTAAGGGCATAATTATCCAAAACATGTCATTGTGAAGCACGTGACAACTTATCCTAACTATCGTCAAGCATGAAAGTTTAGCAGAAAAGATTCATGATAGATTTCTCCTAGGGCAGTTGGTCACCTCGAACATTTTCATTATGATTGGGATAATGGTTGGAGTGGGATAATTTTTGGAAAGTGGGATAATTGGGAATAATTTTTTGAAGTGGGATGTCTTGTAGGATCGTTTGTGTTGTTGAGAAGTATATAATTTATACATTTTGATGATATAACTACGATTATATATTTTTAAACTTGCTATTACTGATTAATAGTTGTTTTTTATGATGTTAGTTACCGTGGAATAACTTTTGGTAACACTACAATTTATTGTTAATAACTATTATAGTAATTTGTAAGTTTTTTCTTTTAAATTATTATTATAGTACAAGTCTAAGAAATATTTTTTTTTCTATTTTCTTCCTTATTTTACTCCTAGAAATCTCTTTATTTCATATATCAATTTCAAATTTGTTTTTTAAATTATGAAGCTATTAATTTTTACTTTAAATTAATTATAGATATATAATATTTGGTCAAAAAAGAAAAATAGCATATAATAAGAGGAGTAAGAGGAGAGATGGTCCAATCTGATGGCGTGGTCTGATGATGGTGGTGACCATCGGAGGTAGAGAGAGAAAGAAGAAAAAGAAAGAAAAGATGAAAAAATAAAAGAAATAAGAGACCTCTGTTTTTTTCACCAACTAGTTCTAGGTTAAATTTTGGGATAGACTACAACTCTTACATTTGTATAGAGAAATGGAAAAGATAGGATACTTTTGTACAATATTCCTAGTTCTAATTTCATTCCAGTTCTAGTTCTAGTTGACTAAACAAATAATCACAGTTCTAATTTTTTGTACTACTAGACTAACCCCCATTAAAAAAGATAATAATAGTTTTCTGCGAAACCATCAAAATTTATGATAGTTTATTGAAATTGCTTTTTTTTAATCTATTTATGAGATTTGGGTCTAGATTTCTACGATAGCATTCTATATGCATGAAAATTTAAAAATTTTAGAATTGACTTATAAAAACTTTATAACAGGGTCATAGAATAACCATCTGTATCAACCATTTTTCAGATTTATGATTCACTTTGTCACTTATTCGTTTCCTGGCAAAATGAATATCCATGTTCATCAAATTGAAATATGGATACGAATATGGATAATGCTTAACTATCCTAAATGTATTAATAGATGTTTGAAAATTTGAATACCTATCGTAAACTATGAGCTTCCTATAAAATAAAAATTTCATCCAATATTACTCAATGTACATACAGAGGTTTTCATCAATATACATATTACTAAATGCTACCTGTTTTTCCTTTCGTAAATTGACTTTCAATTATATCCAGCTAGTATTCACATTCAATCTGAATTCATATTCGTTTGTATCCATTAGGGATAGTGATATGTGTATGTGTGTGCTTATCACACACACACACACACATCCCTACAAATCAAGTAACTCTATTCAATAATATCTGTGTCCACAGTGACTGAGTATAATTCTGACAGATGTCCATGACCAAATCAAAAATTCAAATTCTTACAGATGTCCATGACCAAATCAAAATTTCAAATTCTTACAGATGTCCATAACCAAATCAAAATTTCACTCTTATTTTGAAATTAGATGCTCTTATGCATTAACTAATATTAGACAATTTTTCTCTCTAGGTAAGGTGGTATATTGCATCCCCTTCATTATAGAAAAGATAACTGAAACTTACAATCCTTAACGGTGAAAGGGGGACTCTTTTGCTTCAAGAAACATCAAGTAGCACAGGACGAAAAAAGGGACTTCACCTTGCTCCATATCTTAATTTTAGACAGTTGTCTAGTGTAAATTTCATTAGTCTAGTGCTGTAGTAGATGAATAATTCATTTCTTTTAAGTGAGATGACGTGGAAGTCGGCTTACGTACAGGTACCTAAACATCAGGCATAAAAGTATTGGTACAAGAAAATAAATAAATTATGAGGTTAAATTTATATTTATTATAGGACATTCAAAAATAATATATCACATGTCTTTAGTTTTCAATTAGCCTTCTTTGTGGTTATCTTCAGGTCAAATTGTTTACAAAAAGCTGAAGGAGAGAACCGGCCAATACATTGCAAGGGGTCTTGTGAGGACAGAGGAGAGCAAAGAGAAACTTGGAGGCACAGATGATATTTTTGTCGGTGATATAAGAGAACCTAAAACTATTGCTCCTGCTATTGAAGGCATTGATGCACTCATAATTCTTACGAGTGCTGTGCCTAAGATGAAACCAGGTTTTGATCCCACAAAAGGTGAGCGTCCTGAATTCTACTTTGAAGATGGATCATTTCCTGAACAGGTGAGCTCTATTCTAAAATTTGAATGATTACATGATCTTTTCTTTAATCTAACTTATTGATAGTGTCTTATGTGTTTAGGTTGACTGGATTGGTCAGAAGAATCAAATTGATGCTGGTAAAAACTCTTGAACTAAAGTTCAATTTTGGTCAAATCTCTGCTAAAAATATTGATCCTTTCAACATGTTTACAGCTAAAGCTGTTGGAGTGAAACAGGTTGTACTCGTTGGTTCAATGGGAGGAACAGATATAAATCATCCCTTGAATAGCATCGGGAATGGTAACATTTTGGTAAGTAATAAACTTTTGGTGTCCTTTGTCTGCATAATGATATTTTTAATGCACAGAAGATTTTAGGAGACAAATTTTAGTTTTCATCTCGATTCCTATAATGCCACTTTCTGTCACTTTGTCTTTTAAGGTGACCATACAGTGTGCCTTCTCCTTAATTTAAACCATGGATCAAGTGCTGAGTAATTATTAATTGAACCATGAACTATGTCATGTATGTCTAATGAAAATATAATTTTATATGGTAGACTTTTCCTTCGTATTGTATGGTTAATAACCATATTTTCCTTAGTTTCTTTCTTTTTGTTGTTAATATCTCAAATAAACTTCTTTGTAATCATTTCTATATTGATTCAGATACAGTATTGCATGTACTTTTTTTATACACTAAGTTATATATTCGTCTTGGAGTAACCTACTATGACGCTAAATTTTTTCTACGTGCAATATCAACTTAAAATGTTATATCCAAAGAAAAAGCCAAAAGTTGAAAAACCCAGGGTAACTAGAAGGAAGCACCACACTTTTTCTCATTCTTTTAAATTACATAAGAGACCATTTTGGCATATGTATTCATAACTTATAGATAAGATAAAAAATCAGATTATTAACTGAAACAACATTTATCTCATTTGCAGGTGTGGAAGCGGAAGGCAGAACAATATTTAGCAGACTCTGGACTACCATATACTATTATAAGGTGAAGCCTTGTAGTGCACCTCTTCTGAACCAATCTATGCTACCTGGGTACTTTGAATCTGAAGCCATACATTTTTTGGACAATATGTGCTATACTTCACATACTCTTCTTAAAACTCGTTAGATAGTGGTTAGGTTCCAAATTATGATTTTGAAGGATCTTTTGGATGTCTGGTTCAAAAACTAGCGATTTTCTAATTTATAATCCACATGATAAAAGAAACATACACATATTACTAGGAGTTTTAATTATCATCAATTTTCTCATATAAATTATTACTTTCAATATATAATAATATATGTGTATATAAATATTTATATAGCCGTGTCCCCGTACCCTACCTTCTACAAAATTTTTCATCTCATGTACCGGTACCGGTATCGGTACCCGTACCCATACCCATGCGACATAGGAGCCAATAGACACTGAACTAGGTCTTGCATTATGATATAAATCCATTATATATATTGTTCTGCTTTTTCCAAATATACATGATAGTAATGCCTAAAGTAGTATTATTGCATTTATGCTATTGTTAGTTTCTTTAGAAGGGGGGAAAATGTAGAAATCCAGACAATTTTATCAATGCAGTTCGAAAATATGTTTCTTTATCCAGTCAAACCCTTTTTAAGGAAATCTTCTTGATGTTCCCTTTGAAGGATTAATTAAAATATCCTTATCCATCCCGTATATATTGCCATCTTTTCCAGGGCTGGAGGCTTGCAGGATAAAGATGGAGGCAAACGAGAATTACTTGTGGGAAAAGATGATGAGCTTCTAGAGACAGAGACTAGAACCATTGCTAGGCCCGATGTTGCAGAAGTTTGCATTCAGGTATGATCATAATGGCATGGTCATATATATATATATATATATATATATA